>JAODAL010010606.1:0-104238 GCA_025379985.1 Phyllomedusa bahiana
ACGATTTTTAAAATACCAAACAGTCTCTTTTTCATGCAGTTGTATGAAAATTTACTGTGGATTTGCAGCGTGGAATCCACACTACAAATCTGCAGCAAATTCCCAACATCAGGATTTACCCTTAAGGTTTGTGAAACTTGATAAACATCGAAGGCCAGAAAAGGTGAAAAGTAAAAAATAATCAATAGAAGTCACAAGTGTTAAAATAAATAGGTAAGTACTCAGGCTGTCAGGCCTCAAGCAATGTACTCTAGATGATACATCCAGGGAATATGCAGTCTAGATGCTTGCTCGGTTCACTCTTACAACAGCTTTAGCTTTTATGATGGATGTATCACTTCCCAGATCATAACATCTTGTTTAGAAGAATTTAAAAAAAAGTCTTGTGATTTTCCCCTTTCAGCCTTAAATGACACATCCAACAAATACTGTTCTCATAGGGCAAGACCATTTATAATTCTGCACTGTATATAAGTGTAGCACTGAGACAGACACACCATCTTTGTCTTCTGCTTCTAGTGCATTTCAATACAACTTCAGCAGTTTGGCCATAAAACCTAGCAGGTACTGACTTTGTATATCAGCTAATACTCATTGTAATGAGCTGTGCCTCAGCTTATCCCCACTGCCCCTGGCATGGCCTGTTACCTTCATGGAACTCTCTGTGACTCCCTGTTCCCCTGAGTGCTGTCAGGAGCTTTTCCATAGGACTGGCATTTCTATAGGGTAAATGCACACTGTTTGTCTTACCCTCCGCCTATGACAGGCTACCTTTGGATATTTAAATAAGATCCTCCAACATCTCTGGGTCAGATTTTTGGTGATTATTCTATGTATTGTTCACCCATTTCCAACTTTAGCCTCTTCATGTGTTCACTGCCTGCCCTGACTAGTAGACTATGTCAGTGACCTAGAAAGAACTCCACCAGTCCTGACCTTCAGCTTGATACTGACTACTATAAGGACATTTCACCACGGCATGGATTTGCGGCCGGTTTTTCAGATGGTTTGCCGTTTTGCAGACCTTCTGAAAAACAGCCGCAAACGTGCACAATGGGGCTCTATGGAAAACCTGTGCAGCAGTCCCCACTGCACAGGTTTTCCGCCCGAAAATCATTGAACATGCACATTCTTCCGTCTGGTTTTCGGGCGGGATTTTGTGCATGTCAATGTGAAGGGGGAGGGCTTTTCTCCGATCATAGCGGAGAAAAGCTGTCCCCCCCGCGGCCACGTGGATGGCACTAAAACAGATAATCCGACCGGTATTTGTCCTATGCCATGGAAACATGCCCTAAACCTTTGCCTGCTCTGACAGGCGCTCTGACTTATTTCGCTTCCTGCTCCTTTGTTACCTTGCCTGCATTTCAGCTGCCACTGTTGGTGACCGTTTTAGAGGTAGCAACCTGGGAGTTTCCTGCAGTGAAGACCAGATCACTATACAGAGGTTCAATGTGTGAAAACCAAGGGCTCCTTACTCTCTGCTCTTCAGCATGGTTTTATGCTAATATCCAGTGAATTCACCTCCTGAATCCAGTGTTACATCTTTTGATCAGGGGTGGGATCAGAGATAACCCTGTCATATTATTACTCCTATTACATCTTGTCAGAGGCATAATAAATGGGAAATTCCCAATATATTGTAATACAATACAAAAGTTAACAGTAATTAAAGTTTTTAAAAATAAAAAAGTGAAAATATCAAAACACCCCTGTTTTCTCATCCACCATGGAAAAATGTCATCAATATTTTTCACATCACCTCCCAAGAAAAGGAATAAAAGTCATATTTAACCCAAAATGGTACCAATAAAAACGACAGCTGTCCCCACAAATAAGCCCTCACATAGCTCTGCCAATGGAAAACTGAAAAAGGTTATGGGTCTCATATATTTTTTACATTTAAAAAAAAAAATCTTTATTTAACATAATAAAAGCTATATAAATTAGTTGTTACTGAAATTGTATTGGCCCACAAAATAAAGTTAACATATTGTTTCTACTGCACAGCAAATTGTCTAAAATGAAATCCCCAGGCAAGTTTTTCAATACTGTACAGTACATTGAATGATAAATTATATGGTACGGACAGGCAGTACCTAAATGGGAGGGGTGCAACTGTATTGGAGGACAAAATGGCCAGGAAGTTGGTAATAAATCAGGGGTGGAGTGGAAGGAGGGGGTGTAGTAATAGTTAATAGCGACACGTTAAAAAAAATGAAAACAAAACAACACGACTCCAAATTGCATGCTGACCAATGACAGGAGTCTCACCAATAAAATTAACAAACTAGAATTATTTATTGCTGAAGAAAAATATTACATAGCTGGATGAGAGCTATGACCGGGTGGTTAACTTACTGGGATACAGTTTATTAAGAAGAGATTGTAAAAATCAAAAGGAGGGAGGTGTATGTCTTTATAAAAAATCCTGTCTGAGGCCAAAACTGCGGGAAGATATAGATACAGAAAATGAACATGTGGAGTCATTATGGGTAAATATACATGGGGGTAATAACAATAATAAAATTGTATTAGAAGTCTGCTATAGGCCACCAAATATAACAGAACCCATGGAAGGTGTACTCCTCAGAGAAATAGATAAGACAGTTAATCATAACTACCCAGACATAAATTGGGAGACTGAAACCTGTGGCTCACTTAAAGGTTTTTGTCAATAACTAAAGATAATTACCTTCCCCAAGTGGTGCAGTAGCCGACCAGAGGGAAGGCCCTTTAGATTTTAGTTTCAAAACAGCCCCTACAATGGTTTAGGTTGGGGGCCCAAAAAAAATAGTAATCACAAAATAATTTTTTTTTAAATTTATTTTATTGGGGAGCCAAAAAACATTAAATTTTTTAAAAAAGGTAAAAAAAAACTGCTAAACTTTGACTGGGACAAGGTGTCACGATCCTATAACTTACCATTTGACCTTGACATTAACTGTGCTTCTGATAGTCAAGCACATTCTGTGCTTCCAGCAGGGTAACAGTTAAACGCTTGGCTTCAACTAGCACAGTGTCACGGGTGGGCCCGCGACCCCCGTCCCGGGTCGCGGGCACACCCGCAGTCTCCGCACTAGGGGCAACCGCCGCCCCATGTCGGGCGGGGGGCGCGCCCCCCCAAACCGGCGGCCCCTCTCTCCACTTACCGGCCGCGCTCCTGTTTACAGTCTCAGGCCCCCGGGCGCCGCGCCCCCACATCAAAGGGCCCGGCGCCGCGCCGGAAAATTTGGCAGTTTTTAAAAAGGCCAGTGAAAACCGGTAATTGGCTATTGCCGGCCTGCCCTTATTAACCCGCCCCTTCCCCCCCCCCCCCCCCCCCCCCCCCCCTGGGGTCGTTGCCGGTCTTTAGGCCATTTTTGCCTATAGAGAAAGCTTCTAAGCCTTGTTCCTGATATACGTGTACCGCCCTTTAGTTTCCTTCCTCCCACGCTTCTTCCCCCTGCCCTACCTTGTCCTGCCACGCCACGAATCTGGGGGCCGCCTCCCCTGCCCTTCCCTGTCCCCGACTCGAGCCTGCCTGACGATTCTGACCACGTATACCTCGGCTGCCACCCAAGCAAGTCACTCAGGGGGGACGCCCCTGGTAGACTCCCCCGCAGCAAGCCCCACCCGTTTTTGGGGGCGGGCTCTGGTGAAAACCGGGACCTTCTTAGATTCCGTTCCCTGGCTGGTTCACCATCGCTTGCGGTGGCCAGTGGATCCATTTCCCACGTCCGGGTATTGGACAAAGCCCGGGGCCAGGACCCGCCAAGGTCCTCGCCGTCTACGCTGCCTCACCGCCAAATTTGGGGCTCAGCAGTCACAACGTTCGCCCACAACCGCAACCGGCCATATCTCCCGCCATATGCGCAGCTCCGGCCGTAGCACAACAACCCCTCCCGGGGCTCCCGGGGGCCCCCCGTTCCGGCTCCAACCGTGGTCCAGGGTTTTCCGTCTATCTATGCCGCCCAAATTCGGGGGCCCCCCCAAGGGCCCCTGCGGGGGGCTTTATCACCCAATTCTCCCTGCACATTGATTAATGGGCAAAAATTTTTCCTACCAAAACGGTCTAAGGGGCGTTGTGCTCCCTCTTCCTTAGTGACCTTATCTCCCTCCCACTCGGATTGAATCCGTTTTTTTCGAACGCCGGGAGGACTCCGGCGGGACGGGAGCAAGTAGACCCCGTCGTCTTCCTCTCTGGCCCCAGTATTAAAAGGGGCCGCCTCAGTTCCCCCCGGCCCCCTGCCCCCAAAAGAGGCCAGGGGGTGGATCGGGCCCATGTCTAAACTGAGCTGACCAGAAGACTGAGGAAAATCTTTGTCTGTACTGTGGCAGTGCAGACCATTTCCGCAGATCCTCCCACGGCCCCCCTCAGCGTCCGGGAAAAAGGGGCCCCCCTAGGACCTTAGGAGAGGCGTCCCTAGGTAGGCAAGCCCTCTCCTCGCCTGACCATGCCCGTGACGTCGGAAAAGTGTCTGGTCCCCAGTTTCAGGCTACGCTTTCCGGATCGGGGTCCCCGGAAATTTCTTGGAGCTGCCCTGGATCCCGCATAACCTCCCTGGATCCCCCTGAGAACCCCTACTCATCTCCTCGGTCATGGAGAAAATTTCTCAAGGATCCAATTCTTCCGAACTGCCCCCCGGGTCCTAAAAGGGGGGGTTTTTGCTAAGGAGAGACTTGCGTTCTAGTAAAAACCACCGTTCCTCCTCGTCCATTCTCCTGGGTCTCCCGGGCTGCAACGCCCGCTCCCGTGCTCGGGTTTTGGCAGTGGGGAAAGTCCTAATTTGGGGGTAGGATTTCCCTTTCCTGTTTGGTGCACTCCCCCGGTCTTTCCGCTTCTTCGGGGTCGTTAAGCTCTGGGGGGCCCTTTCCCTGCACCATCCCAACCCTTTGCAGACGTCTTCCCCGAAGCAACTAAATTGCCGCCCCTCGCCATACGCTGTCCGTTGTCTCCCCGGGGACGTCTCCTCCACTGGCAGGTGTCCCCCCTGTGGGTACCTGAAACCTTGGCTATGTCTCCCTTTTAAATCAAGGGAAACTCCAGGGGGGGTTTATCCGCAAGTCCCCCTCCCCAGCTGGGGCCGGTTTTTTCGTGGCTAAAAGGGAGGGGTACCCTGCTCCTGCAAAGACTATCGGGCCTCAAAAGTTTAACGGTAAAGAACCGCTATCCCCCCCCTTTTAACACGGAACCTTGACCGTCAACGGTGCCAGATCTTTACAAAAACTGGACCTCGGGGGGCTTATAATCTCAACGGAACTGAGGCGCAATAAGACCCTTTCAACACCCCGGGGGGCACTTCGAGTACCGGGTAAACCCCTTTTCGGGCTCTGCAAGCCCCGGCCGTCTTCCAAGAATTCGTAAATGACATTTCCGGGACCTACTGTAAAATTGCGTGGTTGTGTATTTTTAAAACTTCGGTTTTCCCCCCGATTTTGAATCCCTAAATTTTTCCTGCGCCAGGCCTCAGACGTCTAAGGGCCCCAACCCCCTATATGCCAATTGAGAAGTGCCAGTTTCACAGAAGCCTCCCTTTCCTCGCAATCATTTCGACAAGGGCTACAATGGATCCCCGAAGTTGTCTGCCGTCCTACAGTGGCCGCTCCCGTGGTCTCCGAGCCATACAAAGATTCCTGGGGTTTGCCAACTATTTACAGGCAATTTATACCAATTTTTCCCCCGCTGGGTTCCCATAGTGCTTTTAAACCCAAAAAGAACGCAAATCCTAGGGCCCGGCCACCAGGGGGAGGGAACCTTCCTAATTTTTTAAAAATTTTTTTCGCCTCGCGCCCGGTTCTTTTTCCCCCGAAACTGAAAAAACCCTTTTTTCTCGAGGTCGACGCCTCCTCGGGGGGGCCGGGGGCCCTATCTCCCAGAAAGGGGCCCAAAAGGCCCAAAAAACCCCCTTGCGGGTTCTTTTCGAAAAGTTTTTCCCCCGGTTTAAAGGAACTCTCTATCGGCGACCGGGGAATGTGGCCATAAGCTGGCTCTGGAGGAGTGGCGGTATCTCTTGGAGGGGGCTCGCACCCCTGCGCATCTTACTGACCCTAAAAACCTGCTGTAAAAACTCCAGATGCCCACCCTTTAAAACCCCCCCAGGCTCGTTGTCTCTCTTTTTCCCCGGTTTTTAAATTTTCTTTCATTTTTCGCCCGGCGGAGCAAAAAGTCAAGGCCGCGCCCTCTCCCGTCTTCGGATGTGGGCTGGGACGAGTCCCCTCCAGGCACATTAAACCCTCCAGAACGGGTCATCTTTTCCCCCCCACCTTTAAATCTCAACACATTCCCCCCGGCAAGACATACGCCGTCCAGCTCTTGGAAGAAGATATTGTTGGGTCATTTTCTCCCGTATTTGGGGCCACCCAGGATGCAGAGGGCCTTTCTCCTCATCTCCCCTTTTTCTCTGGTGGCCGAGCCTAGCCCAGGATGTTCTTTAATTTGTGGAGGCCTGCGCTTTCCCGTGCCCAAAAAAGTCCCCGTCTCAAACCGGGAGGTCTGCTTGCCCCTACCATACCCCGCGTCCTTGGACCCCTGTGCCATGGATTTTTATCCGGATCTCCCCCCTTCCCTGGCAACACCGTATCTGGGGGGTCACTGCCGATTTCTAAGTGTCCCCCCTTTTTCCCCTGCCAGGCCCCCCCACCCTCGCCTTGCCATCATTTTTTTCTGCATATTTTTCGGGGCATGGGGTCCCCCCAGCACTAGTGTCGGACCCCTGGCGTTCAATTTGTTTCCAGATTCTGGCCTCCCCCCTGTAAACAACTACAAAATGAAACTGGGCTTTTCTTCGGCCTACCACCCCATCCAATGGGGAGGTAGAGAGAGTAAACCAACCCCCAGTTGCTACCCGCGCCACTTTGTCTCCGCACGCCCGGAAGATTGGGGCCAGCTTTTGCCCTGGGCCATTTTCTTTTAAATCATTGGAAATCGGAAGCTGCTGGAGCTGCTCCTTTTTTTTATTGTCTACGGGCGCATCCCTGCCCGCCCCCCCCCCTTTCTGCGCCCTCGGAGGGCCCGCGTGGAAGAGCTGGTCCGGACCTGACAGCTATCTGGAAAAAAAAACTCGCCAAACCTACTCCCCGGGCCCCCCCCGCACCAAGGCGCAAACCACAAAAACGAAGATTCTCCCCAACCTTTTCCCCAGGGACAAGTGTTTGGGTTTTCGGCAAAAAATACTTTAAAATTCCCAGCTTAAGCTGGGTCCCCGGTTCCTGGGTCCATTCGAGGTGCTCAAGGGCATTAACCCAGTAGCTACAAGCTCCGCCCCTTCCCCCCCCTATGGGGCCCAACTCCTTTTCCCTGTCTCCCTGCTAAAACCGGGGCATCCTTAATCGCTTCTCTCGGGTACTTTTTTTTCCCCCCCACCCCTGAGGCGACACACCGATTCTTTTTGTAAAGGAATTTTTGATATGAAGAAGGTCAAGGGAACGATTTTTTTTATTGAGGAGGGGTTCGGGCCCGAAGAAGGTCCTGGGAGCCAGAAAACAATACTGGATCGGAAATAATTCAGAGGGTTCCCCGGGACCAGAAGGGGGGGGGGGGGGGGGGGGGGTACTGTCCCCGGGGGGCCGCGACCCCCGTCCCGGGGGCGGGCACACCCGCGACCCCGCACTAGCGGGCCCCGCCGCCCGCATGTCGGGGGTGGGCGCGCTCACCCGCCCGGGCCCCTCTCTCCTACTTCCCCCCCGCGCTCCGTTACGTCTCGGCCCCCCGGGGGCCCCCGTCCCCGACATTAAGGCGGGCGGGCGGCCGGCACTGCGAGATTTAAAAGGCCAAATGTACCCGGGAATTGGCTATTGCCGGGCACTGCCCTTATTTAACCTGCCCCTTTCCCGGGTCGTTGGGGGACTTTGTGCCATTGTTGCCTAAGAAAAGCGTTTTTAAGCCCTTTTTCCTGAATACCCTGTACCGTCCTTTTGTTTTGTTCCCCGACCACGTTCTTGCCCCGCCCTGACCTGTGTGTCCACGTCCCCGAATCTGTGCCGCCTCCCTACCCCTTCGCCTGTCCCCGACACGAGCCTCCCGACCCATTCTCCCCGGGATAACCCCGGGGTGCCACCGCAAGCAATCACTCAGGGGGAAAGGTAGCCCCCCGCAGCAAGTCCCTCCCCCTTTTTCGGCGGGCCCCTGGGGAAACCCGGGCCTACTTTGATTCCCTTCCTGGCTGGCTTAACCACGTTTTCGGGGGTCCCCGTGGGTCCCTTCTAGCCGGGGGACGTGACCACACGCTCAGTTCAAACTGAAGGTGGGGATTATTTTTCCAGGTCACATGCCCCCAGTTTTGTTGTGCATGGGGTTTTTTCCTGCAAAGTTCTCTAGTGTTCTGGACTTCTGGCTATTTTCCTGGCTGCTGAAAATTTGTACTCGGATCCTGCCCGCTGGACACATATTCCTGGTCCCCTCTGCTGTTTTCAGATTTCCTCATGTCCCCTTTTCCCATTATTTTTGCATTTTGTTTGTTTATTTCTATGTAATTAAAGTCCTTTTCTGAAGAAAATGTTACACAAGGTTTTCAAAAATAACAGAACAGATAATAAATGGTAGATTTTTAAAATCATCTTAGGCGCTCACTGTGAGAGGTATATACCTTATGGAAATATAATAATTAGAAACTGAAAAAAACAATGTGGATCAACAGAGATGTAAGGGATGCAATAAATAACAAAAAAGCTTTAAGCTACTTAATCATGAGGGCATTGAAGAGGCGCTAAAAACTATTAGGAAAAAAAAAAATATGTAAAAAATAATGATAAAGACAGCAAAGCTGGAGAAAAAAGGCAGATTGCCAAAAAAAGTAAAAAAAAACCCAAAAAAATTTTTTAACGTTTAAAAATATAAAAAATTTAAAATAAAAATGTTGGCCCTCTAAAAAGTAATGAGGGAGGTATTGTAGATGGTGATGAGGAAACCTATTTTAAAATATTTTTTTCTCCACTGTATTTACTCGGGAAAATGACCTTCCTGTTGATTTAACAAAGGGATGAGGTAAACTCCACCTTAAATGTTTCTTGTCTAACCCAGGAAGAAGTGCAGCTCCACATGGGTTTATGAAGTATTGGGGCCTGTCCAAACTAATCACATCAGCATATATGAGAAGGGTTTGCTCTAGACCTGGATTGGGGTGAGAAATTGAATGTCTATATCTAGATTTTTCTAAAGCATTTGATACTGAGCCACAAAAAAGGTTGGTAAGTAAAATGAGAATGCCTGGCCTGGGGAAAAAATGTTTGCAAGTGGGTAAGTAACTGACTCAGTATAGAAAACAAAGGGTGCTTATTAGGTTATTAAATTGGTACACACTTCTTAGGGACCGAAGGGTTCGGTATTGGGCCTAATCTCTTTATTTATATTCATTAATGCCCTTTTGCACAAGGATTACACAGTAAAAATCAATCTAAGCTCTGAAAAGTAATCAACACAATAAAGAAAAATTTTTATTACAAAGGGATCTGGATAAGTTGGAGGCTGGAGTAGAGAAGTGGCAGATGAGGTTTAACACAGATAAATGCAAAGGTTATACACATGAGAAGGAAAAATCCATTCCATGATTACTTGTTAAATGGTAACACGCTGGGTAAAAGTAACAAGGAGAAGGAAGGGGAACCCGAGTGGCCCAGTAAACTTAATTGTAGCAGCCAATGTCAGGCAGCAGCTGTTAAGGGAAATAGGATCATGGGGTGTATTAAAAGAGGTATAGATGCACACGATGAGAACATTATTCTCCCATTAAACAAGTCACTGGTCAGACCACACATGGAATATTGTGCATAGTTTTGGGCACCAATACAGAAGAAAGAGATTGTAGAGCTTGAACAGGTTTAAAGGCGAACAGCAAAAATAACTAAAAAGACTGGGTGGACTGCAATACCCAGATAGATTAGGGTTATTTTGTTTAAAGTAGCTTGACATAAATATGTTTAAATATATTAAAGGTCAATTTAGAGATAATTTCCAAGATCTATTTATACCCAAGATTGTATCTAGAACAAGTGGGCATCCTGTACGCCAACAGAAAAGAAAGTTTCTACATAAACATAGAAAGGGATACTGTAAAAAGCAGGTGAAGATTGTGAAACTCTCTGCCAGAGGAATTTGGGTCATGGTGAATTCACTAAAAGAGTTCAAAAGGGTCTGAACGCATCTCTAGAGTTTAATATTATAAAAAATTATAGGGACTAGAATCTGGAGAAGAGTTGTTCCAGAGAAATATTCTGATTGCCAGATTGGAGTCGAGAAAGAATTTTTCCACTTAAAGGAGGGCAATCCGCATTTACCTCATGGGTTTTTTCCCTTCCTCTGAATCAACAATATAGCAAAATAGGCTGAACTGGAGGGGACGTTTTTTTTATATCCTTACAACTATGTAACAGATCCATTGAAAAGTACAACTAACCGATTGATAACATAAAGATAGGGTGTAAGGGGGTGAGCGGGTAATGGACCCACTGACCATTTGCTCCAAGGGCATAACTAAGCGGCCTTTCGCATTTTCACAGCGCCTAGACGGTAAGGATGGTTTTCCACAGCCGCCAGGTGAAACCCCTTTGATACCCCCCCAGCAGTGGCAGCTGACCAAAAGGGCCCAGAATCCCAATGCTGGGCACCAACAGGCTTAGGGACAAAGATATAGCAGATATGTAGATATGTGCGGTACAGAACAGAAAAAGACATACTAAACTGTCCAAACCGGAAGGTTAAACGGAAGGCAAGGACAAAACAAGATGACGGGAAACAAAACCCCCAGGAACTGAGCAGAGACTAAACTACCAGGAAAAGGAAAAGAAAAACAGGCACGGACAGGCAAGGAAACTCATGACAAAGATACAAAAAGACACATGGGAAAACCACAGGGAAATAACCAACAAGACAGCACACACCAGACTACTAACAAACATGAGACAAGACACCACCATGACACAACATGAGAACACAACAAGGATCAGGCAGGGAGTGTGGGGAGAAGCAGGCTTATAGCCACACAGGTGGAAGGGGTTTGGTAGAGGAAGCCCAACCTCGCTGCACACTGTGGGAATAAATGAGTGCATGATGTGGCCGCCGCCCTCCACAGAGAGACAAGGAATCGGGGCAGCAGCCAAGATGAAGGAGCGGCATGGCCAGCATGGGAAAAGCTGCAAAGCAACCGCAGTGGGAAAAAAGCAAAACAACCCCAACAGGGAAACAGGGATGTCCGCGGTTTTTCAGAGAGGCCGCTGCATAAGGGGCGGACCGGGGCTTCCGTGGGCCCGAATAAGACGCGGCACGGGGCCAACATATTTGGGTTTTGGGAAAAAGAAACAAAATCCACAAGTCCAACCAATGTGGTGCATAGTACTGCTTGTTATCCCATTCACTTGAAGAGATGTGCGATTAATTTTAGGCTGGATAACCCCTTTAAGACCAATCTACTTCAGCGAAGAAGATACAGTATTTAGGATTACTAGAGTTTAATATTTGCTGTGTCAATAGCAGGATTGTATTCTTCTCTTCACATCTGTTTCTAGTATTATTACAAAGCATCTAAGTGTATTTGAAGCAGCCAGTCGGGATTCCTTGTTTAGATGGGCTTCAAAAAGATACTTTAAACACATAAATCATTTTGACAGCTGTTTCCCAGTGGAAGATGTAACATAATTACTCTGGCATATACTTCCCAGAGCATAAGCTATGGGAGGACGGTAGCACTGGGAAGGGCAAGTATCATTATTATTTGTGCTAATAAGGCAGCTTGTTCACTATCTTTTATAGAAATGTCAAGTAAATAATGGTTGCTGAATGTACATTTACAATTATAGTCTCGATTTATTATGATGTATCTTGCAAAAAAGTCTAATTGTGTAGTTGCGTACCTACAATAGTGGCAAACACTTGACTGCTGTGGGCCTGTGGTGTGAGATGACTGGCATTGAACTATTTCTCCTGCTTTTTTTCACACTGTCTTTATATGCATTGACCTGCATGTGCCACTAGAGAGGACTCAATGTATACAGTCTTGTGAAAACTAAAGCTTTAACCTCTATAAAGATGTATTATAAAAGCATGGTGGGCGTTAGTATTACCATAAAGACATCACAGAACTGTGAGTGGGATCAACCTAAAGTTTCCCTTGGTGCCCTGGATATTTAGATGGCCTGGTTCAACAATGGGATAAAAGCACCAGACAGAAGAGCTTTAAGGACCAAGTACAATATTCAAGTAAGAAGTTTAGGTAGCAATGGGTCAAAAAGTTCAAGAAGTAAAAAGATGTTTTAAAAGAGCTATAATAATTGTTTTCCTATTTGATGACTAAGCTGACGTATACTATCTACAGGATACTAACATTATATTGTGACTTTACTAACTAAATGTATAAGGCGAGCTGTGACATCTCCTGACATGTATGTTTTCGTCTATAGAGCAAGAAATGAATCCAACGTTGATAAAGAATAAATAAATTCCAAGGTTTATTAGAACAAGTAAAATCCGAACTACAATATGCAAAATTTAGCTTACGTGTTTCAGGCTATTTAAAGGGGTTTTGCCAGGACGTGCCTTATCTGCTTAGAAGCTAATGTAAACAAGCCAGGCTGAGCTAAAAGAGAGAGAGACACAGCCAGAGCACAGAGCCATGCATAAGGGATCGTGTGAAATGTTCACTCAAATAATCAAACTACAACTAGAGGATTCTGTATACAAAAGACAACACCTTTTCTCCACAGCAGCTTGAAAGCTTCTTCATGTTCCCTGTCATCAGATAAAGCAGGGATCTACTCAGATAATCACACTACAACTAGTGGATTCTGTATACAAGAGACAACATATTTCTACCCGGTGCCTTGAAAGCTTCTTCAGCTCCCTTTCATCAGATAAGAAGTGTTCTCTATGCAAGCCTGGCCAGTGGCTCTTGTCAGGTCGTATCTAATCGAAGCTTTTAAGTAACTAAGGGCAGGTAAGGCAGCCTGTAGCTGTATCAGGCTTCACTTTTTTTAATGACATATATTTAGAAAAGTGGTTAAATACCCATTTTGGAGGATCCCACGTCAACATTACATCGTGGCAAAATCCCTTTAAGCCTTAGTCGTAGCATAAAACATCTAGATGCCAAATTTTCTATTAATAGATGTCACTAGTTATTTTCTAACACATAATTGATGTCACAAGTTATTTACTAACACATAATTTTTTTTTGTCTTTGATGGTAATTTTTACATGCAGATCACTGGTGCAAATATGGGTGCCAAATCTTCTTCGTCTTTGCTTAACATAAATATAGCCTTGTGGGAACATAATTTATTGTTTTCCTCTTATAATTTTTTTGCTACATCTTTTGTCTAGATATGGATTTTAATTTGTCAGTTATTTGAACAATAATAATTTGGGATTTATCTTTATTGCTGAATCTAAGGGCAACATATATGAAAGGGTTTTTCACCCTTTTCCTGGTGTACAATGCACCTAACTGAGCCGGCTATGATGTCTAATGTGCCTAACGTATGTGTTCGTAAGACTCGACACTTCCGAATGCGCTTAACATGAAGGGGTATTTTGGGGGTGTTATGGGGGCGTTATGGAGGTGTGTCACACCACATTCGTAAGGTTAGACACATCTATGAATGGTCGGAAAAACTAGGCGCATTACTGCTCCGACAGGCAGACCTATTTCAATGTTGTCTGCCTGAGGAGTCGAAGTGAAGTTAGATTTTCTGTCAGGGGCAAAAATGTCCAATATTTATCAACTTACACCAGTACATTAATAAAAAGTAATTTATTATAATTATCAAACTGTACAAAAATGTAATGATTTAATTTTAATGAAAAATGTTATCATATAAAATTAATATAAAAATATGTAATGTCCCCAAAATATAGAAATATCTCCTATAAAATGTATTTAAAATTCATAGAATCTTAAACTAATTTTACATTAAATACATGAAATAGCCCACTGATTATGTTGTTCAGATTTTAAAAATTTTAATTTTGACTACATTAAGTTTGAAATGTATTTTTGCTGCTCTCCCCCTTTATTTCACATATAGCAAGAGCCAGCACAACACAGGTATTGCTTGGACCTATGGTCCTCCAAGCAATATCAGTACCATAGTATCTAGTCACTGACATGCTATTCTAAAGACTTTTCTCTTATTTCCAGCCTAGCTATAACCTTTATACATGTTTGGCACATTACTAATTAAGTTCCATAAGTTCGACTATTCACGTCCTTCATACATATCGCGCCTTCCTTCATACATATCGCCCTAAGTGTCATGAAATAAATTTTTGAGATCTAACACTTGAAGTAATCGTTAGTAGTCCAATAAATACCTCTACTTATCATAAAAGCACTGCTGAAAATACTACCTTGCATGCAAAATCTTGTCATTCTCCCCATGTTATAAAAAACATTTCCTTAGCCAAAATGATGCATGCACATCATAAGTGTACACAGTACAATGCTTGTTTACGTGAAAGCGATAACATTTTGTATAGACTAAAATGTTGTAATTAAGCACAATGGTCTAAACGAGTGGCCCAGAACAGAGATTGTTTTCAAATGATCAGTACACATACTTCTAACCGCAATAGGAAATCTAGTGAATGGTCTTCCACCTTTTATTTACCTCCTATTCTATGAGTTTACAGCAATTACCAAAATTATAAAAAATAAAAATAAAAAATATGGAATGTGAAAAGTTGCAATCTTGTGATATACACTCTGTGTCAATGCTTTGCTTGATAGAAGTTTCTATAAACATGTCTGGACGGAAATACTGTCTTTATTAAAGGGGTTGTCTGGTTCTTTCTTTTTTTTATAAATTTGGCTCAGTATGTGTGTAAAAGTGTATGTTCACTAATAATTTTGTGTTTTGTTTACTGTCATGTGTATAGAAGTAAGTGATGATGTTCCATTCGGAATGTCATCCATTGCTGCTGCATACACCATAGTTTAGCCGGCCAGCCTGTTGACTAGGAGGCTAGTAAGAAGGCCGACACTAGTATAATGTATCCACTCAAAGCCCTCCCCAAACACATGTCACGCTACTCTGTATAGTGTGATATTCTATGCCAGGAGGGCTTCAGGTAGCTACAGCATGGAAGCACCAGCTGGCCTGCTTACTAGCACGCTTGTGTACCAGTCAACAGGCTGGCCAGCTCTTCTATAGTGTATGCAGCAGCAAAGGATGACGTTCCAAAATGAATGCCATCATTTACTCCCATACACATTACAGTAAAAACATAAGTTTAAAACACACAAAACACATTAATAAACTATACATACACATTTACACACACACACACACACACATACACACACACACACAGTGCTATAGTGTAGCCACTAACAGCCCTTCCCAAACAAACGTCACACTACTCTATATATTGTGACGTTTTGTTTTCGGGGAGGTCTGTGGAACATCATCACTTATGGGCATACACATTACAATAAATATATATGTTTAAAACACACAAAACACATTAATAAAGATGGAAAAATATCCCAAAATGCTTCAAATACTAATGCTGTTCTGCACTGGAGCTTCTTTCTTTCAACAGAAACATTCAAAGATTCTCTGACAGGAGACTGAAAATCAAACAACCATTCTGGACCATGAAGAATAATCCACACAAATAAACAGTATCAGTTACTTTGTCAATGTTCATCCAATTAGCTTTGTGTAGTCCATGTGGTACGTACACTGTTTACTTCTTCAACAAATAGAGTTTGTTTTATTTATAAAACTACTTGGCTGCAAATTGTATCCTGTCTTTATTTTGCTTCTATATATATTTTTAGCTTATTTCTTAACAAACTAAAATGAGAGTTATTGAGCTTTAACTAAACAAATACTCACTTGATTTGTATATTTACCATCCACTTTAACTATTGAAAGCTGCAAAATTACTGTGTAGAACAGGAAATGTCTCATGTTAGACTCACCACAAACTAAAAGTAGTATATGTAGTAATTAAACACTTGCTTAACCATTGAAAAGTAACATTGGTGTGACACTTGATCTCTGCCTCGTACCTGCACACTGTGAGTTCCCTCTGACTCACCAGGCAACTGTTGGGCAAAACTGTGCAACTTGTGATTGTTTGCTTCAATGAAGCATTCTAATTTTGCTTTTTCGGTCAATCCTATTAAACATAAGTTGACGTTTACGTTTACAAAGCTCTATAGTGCCCAAATGTTCTCAGAACTAGCAAATGTATTCATGGTTATAGAAGTACAGTGGTACCAACAAAGACAAGTTAATAAAGTTATGTAATTGAAATTTCCTGGTATATGATATATTTGTGTATTCAGCGTGTTGTTATTAACTGAATCAGACATTCCTAAAAATAATGACATTGCTATTTCTGCTTTTGATGTTTAATGACATGGCATTTTGTTGCTGTTCTTTTTCTTTTAATTTAATTAAAAATAATATTATGTTATGTAGTATTCTTGAGACTTTATGAAAAAATTTCTGCTGAAAAAAAGAAGTACAATGGTAACTTGGTACTGGTCATTATTCATTTCAGAAGAAGGTTGAGTACCACAAAGCTTGCATAGAAAAAAAAATTCACTTTAAAAAAAAATTTAAAATTTTAATCTATTCCAACCCCTAACATCCACTTTTCTTTAACAGTATACTTTTATGAATTAATGGGGGTTGTACTTTACTAACTAAACATCAAAATACATAAAACTAAATTAAATAAAGAGATGGGCAAAATTGTTTCCCTAACGAAGGGGAATTCTTTTAAAAATTTCAGAAAAACCCGGGGTTCGGAACGAAGTCGAATTTTGGGGGTATTTCGGTGAACGAAGTTTGCTTTTGATTGTAAAATGGTTTTCGACCCACATGGCGCTACAGGGGGCAAAGCACCTGGGAGGAAAAAGGGGCAACCCCTGCATGAAAATTGTGCAGAGATGAACCCCAAATCAAAAGCCCGGGCGGATTCTGTACTTCCCCCCCGGCACTAAATAAGCCCCGGGCGCGACCCGGGACTCCCCACTCCACTCACTGTGCTCATCAGGGAAGGCTCCCGCGCGTAGCTCTTACTGAAGAATTAAAATTTTTTATATACGATTTTTTGGGGGGTGTCTCAGCTTGTCTCAGAACTTTTCCCTTTTAAAAATGTTCTATTTCTAATTTTTTGGGGTATTGGATCTAAAATCCAGTGTTGCCCCACTGCACTCATACACATTAAATTTATCCAAGTGGGATCTAACCCTTTTTTCCTTTTGTTTTCCCAATTTAAAAGAAAAGCTTTTTTTTACAATACAAATACCACTTTTTTTTTTGGCTGCTCAATTCTATTCCCAAATTTACACCCCCGGTTAATTAAGCGTTGTTTTGCTGGTGTGTTTCCCCCAAGAAACTGTTTTTTTAAAAAGGGCCAAAAATATATAAATTTTTCCTGTAGCCTAATTCACAAGAAAAGGGTTTAAAATTACAACTGTATCCTTTTTTGTGTGCGTAGAAAACACGCTTTGTAACACGCTACAAAACTACTTTTTTTGTGGGGCCCCCAATTTCCCTTTGACCCAATTTCACCAGGGGGTTAAATTAACTTTTGTTTTGCTGGTGGGGCGACAAAAATAAACCTTTTTTTTTCAACGCCAAAAATATAAATTTTTCCTGTGGGCCTAATTCAAAAAAGAAAAGGGTTTTAATTTTAACAACTGTATCTTTTGTTGTGGGGCCCTAAAAAACACGAAATTGTAACACGAAACAAAGCTACTATTTTTGTGGGGGCCCAAAAATTTTTTTGGGGTTTCCTTTTTAAACCCAAGGGGGTTTAATTAAGCTTTTTTTGATTGTGTCGCCCCCAAGAAACCGTCTTTTTTCAACGCCAAAATAAAAAAAATTTTTCCGGGAAAGCCTAATTCACAACCCAAAGGTTTAATTACAACTGAATTTTCCTTGTTTTTGGGGGGCGTATAAAACCCCCAAAAATTGTAACACTTTCCCAAAGCTACTATTTTGTGCGGCTAAAATTCTTGGCCAATTTTAAATCCGGGAAAAAAATTTAAGCATTGTTTTGCGGGTGTTCTACAAAAATAAACCGTTTTTTTAAACCCAAAATATAAAAATTTTTCCTGTAGCCTTAATTCACAAGAAAAGGTTTTAATTAAAACCTGAAATCTCTTTTGGCGTAGAAAACACGCAAATGAAACACCAAAACAAAGCTACTATTTTGTCCCGGCCAAAAATTTTTTGGCGCAATTTAAAACCGGGGGGTTTAAATTAAAGGGTGTTGTTTTGCTGGTGTGCTGCCCCCAAGAAACCATCTTTTTCAACCCAAAAATAAAAAAAATTTTTTTTCCTGTACCCAAATTTCACAAGAAAAAGGTTTTAATTTAAACAACTGAAATTTTCTTGTTGTGTGGCGTGAAAACACGCAACTGTAACAGCTACAAAGCTACTATTTTGTGCAGCCCCAATTCTTTGGCCAATTTCCCTCCAGGGTTAAATTTTAACTTTGTTTAGTTTGGTGTGTTTCCCCCCCAAGAAACCGTTTTTTTAAAACCCCAAAAATTTTAAAAATTTTTTCCTGTAGCCTAATTCACAAGCAAAGAAAATTTACAACGAAACCCTTTTGTTGTGTGGGCGTAAAAACATGCAATTGTAACACCTAAAAAGCTACAATTTTGGGGCGGCTCAATTTTTTTGGCGCAATTACACCCAGGGGTTAAATTTAAAGGGCGTTGTTTTACCTGATGGGGCCTGAAAAAAAATAAACCGTTTTTTTTAAAAACCCCAAAAAAATATAAATTTTTCCTGTACCCTAATTCACAACAGTTTTAAAAATTAAAAACGGGATCTTTTTGTTTTTTGGGCTAGAAAACCCCAAAATTTTAAACACGTTTAAAAAAGCTACTTTTTTGTGGGGCTAAAATTTTTTGGCGCAATTTACATCCGGGGGTTAAATTTAAAGCTTTTGTTTTGCTGATGTGCAAAAAAATAAACCGTGTTTTTTAAACCCCAAAAATAAACTTTTTTCCTTTTAGCCTAATTCACAACAAAGGTTAATTAAAACCTGTATCTTTTGTTTGGGGCTAAAAAACCCACGCAAATGTAACACGCAAAAAAGGGCTACTATTTTTGCGGCTCAATTCTTTGGCGAAAATTTACATCCAGGGGTTAATTAAGCTTAAATTTGCTGGTGTCTGACCCCAAAAAAACCGTTTTTTTTCAACGCCAAAAATAAAAAAATTTTTTCCTTAGCCAAAATTCCCCCAAGAAAAGGGTTTAAATTTACAACTGTACTCTTTTTTGTTTGGCGTAAAAACATGAAATTTGTAACACCTAAAAAAGCTACTATTTTGTGCGGCTAAATTTCCTTTTTGGCGCAATTTAAAACCGGGGGTTAATTAAGTTTTTTTTGGGCGATGGGAAAAAAATAAACCGTGTTTTTAAAACGCCAAAATTTAAATTTTTCCTGTACCCAAAATCACAAGAAAAGGGTTTAAATTTAAACAACTTATCTCTTTGTTGTTTTGGCGAAAAAACACGAAATTTTTAACACGCTACAAAGCTATTTATTTTGTGCGGCTCAATTCTTTGGGGGGCAATTTACATCCGGGGGGTTTAAATTTAAAGGGCTTGTTTTTGCTGGTGTGCAGACCCAAAAAACCATCTTTTTAAACGCCAAAATATAAAACCTTTTTTCCCTTTAAACCAAATTCAGTCCGAAGGTAATTTAGCCTTTTTGGTGCTTTTACATTTATAAAACACACAGGGGTTTTTTAAAACGACACAAAACAAGAAAATTTTTTCCGGGCCTTTTTGGGAAACGCAATTTAATCCAAGGGTTTCCCCCCAAGTTTGGGTTACGGGGTTTCATTTGGAGTAAAAAAAAGGGTGTATTTTTTACAAATAAAATAACACCCATCAAAAAATTTGGTCTGTAATTTTAGAACAAACAGTATTCAACAGAGAGGGGGGCGGCCTGCACCTGGAGTGCAGGGGCACAAACATTCCTGAACGGGCCCCATCGCAGCACAGAAAGGGAACTTCCAGCAGGGTCACCGGTGAGGCCACAACTGCCGCTGTCATTTTAGGGGCCATTTTGTTGTTCAGAAACCCCAAAGGGTTTTTCTTTTTGGGTTTGATATTCATCCTCTTCCTCCCAATGACATCTGACACCCCCAGCCAAGAGTCGGGGGGAACCTCAGACAACAACCATTAGTTGGCTTTGGCCCGGGAGCGGGTCAGCGGCCCCACCTGTCCTCAGCCCCCCTCAGTCCCCCCGGGTCCCCAGCCAAAAATCTACTATTGGTCTGGGCTCACGCCACTATAAAACGGGGATGAACAATTTGAAGGGCAGTCAGAAAGCTACTTGGAAAGCGAAGAAAGGGGGCCAATATCGCCTGTTTCTTGCAGTAGGGGAAAAGTATAGATGGGAAGAGTGCATGGGGGGTCATGTTGTTAAAGAACCCCCCCCCCCCCCTGGGCAAACCAAGCCCCCCGGTGATGGGGAAACACAGTGACGATGAAACCCAAAAAAGATAAATGTTAGCCGACCCCCACGGGGGACCCGGGGGTGGGGAAAGGGGTTTCATGGGGTCGTAGGAGAAGAGGGCGTCAGTTTGCGCGCCCAGGCAGCAGCGCAACCAGAAAAGTGGGTCGTATGGCCTGATTTCGCGGGAAATAGCAGCAGGTTGGGGTGGGGACCAAGGGGCCACGGGGTAAAAAAACCCGTTTCCCCGCGGGCCCAAAAAAAGTAGCGGCCAGGACTACGGGGCAGCGGGGGCAGTAGTAACCATTGGGGAAAGCTTTGTGGTAAAACCCCATACCGGCGGGGGGGCCCGTTCTTTGCAAAAACCCGGGAGGAGCCGAATAGGGGTAAAAGTAAATCTGTGGGAAAGTGAAGCGGGGCCAGGGAGTTTAACCCGTTGCCCCAGGGCCCCTTTCGTAAACCCAACATGCAGCATCACCATCCGTGGCCTGGGAGAAACGTGGCCCCAGATGGGTGGCCCCCTGCCGCCGCAGAAAACAGCAGCAGCAAGCCCCCAGGGGCACGCAGGGCCATTCCCAGCCAGTCAAGGCCCCCACCACCTCTCCCCAGAAGGGAGCATTTTTCCCCCTTTAAACAAAAATCCCCGGTCCAGAGGGCTCCTGCTCCTCGCTACTCATGGGGGCCAGCATCTTCGGGCAGGCATTGCAAAGAGACAACAGTATGCGCCCAAACCCCAAACCCAAGAAAAAGCAGTTTAACGTGCTCCTGTCCAAGTTTTGGGGTTTTGCAGCCCCCCCTTTTCCAAATGGTGGACTCTGCCCCCCAACCCGAAAACTAATGGTTTTGTGCCGAGCCGAGATGGAGATTTTCCAAATCCGAAATTTTTTTTCCCCAAAAAAGGCAGTACCAGCACTTCATAAATATGTAAAACAAAAAGGGGGGTTCAGCCCCTTGAGCTTATCGGTTTTCCCCCAAAGGGTTGCACGGCACCCGCGGAGTCTGGAGCGGGTAACTACGGTCAGGGCCCCAAAAACCCTTTGTCCTTTACGGCCCACGGGGTTTTGAAATTGGGGCTTCCAGCCCGGGCACAGAAACAATTTTGGACAGAGACCCCGCTTTCCCCCACGTTGTCAAACTGCGCACCTGCCCAATGTCCGCCTCCTCCTCCTCCACCACCACCAAAGATCCCCACCCTCCACAAATAAATGC
Organism: Phyllomedusa bahiana; assembly: GCA_025379985.1. Taxonomy (NCBI): domain Eukaryota; kingdom Metazoa; phylum Chordata; class Amphibia; order Anura; family Hylidae; genus Phyllomedusa; species Phyllomedusa bahiana. Next base: position 21,617 of record JAODAL010010606.1, read on the forward strand.
TCCATCATACCAAAATTGTAGGGCACAGCGGTGTCATCAAATTCTACACCTGGGTTGCCCCGGGGAACGAATCACACAGGGGAAAAAACTGCTCCGCGCATGGGAGCAAGAAACGATTTTGGGGGCTTTCCCCGCGCCAACTACAAAACGGAAACCCCTTGGGGACGGACAATTTGGGGGGAACAAAGGTGTCCGCGCTGCACCAAGGGAAAGGAAAAAAGGTCCATGCGCCCTGCATGGGGGCACGTGTTCAAAACCGGTTTTGAAAAAAGGGGGGTTCCTGAAGTCTTCCACCCCATCTTCAAAAACATTCGAAAAAGGGGCCCGGGAAATGTGCATGCACCCTTTTTTCCATTCGTACAAAACCAGGGAAAACCCTCCTCGAAGGGAGCACAGAACAAAACTCCCCCAACACCCCTCTGAAAATGCGAAATTTTTTACCCCGGAATTCCAGCCCCAAAATGTTTTGGGCCCACTGTATAACAGAGAAAGGCCATTAACGATTTTTTGATGATCCAGGCGACAGAAGTACTCCACTCCCCCGTGTAACTTTGAAAACCCGGGCCCGTGGCAGCTCATCCTGACACCGCCGGGTTTTTAGGCCATTCAGCAGGTGACGTTTTTTTGTCAGTTTGCCCAGGACAACGGAATGAATAACATTATTCCCCTGCTTCATGTCCTGGGAAAAGAACCCGGGAAAAAACTGTCTGGCAGGGACTGAGACGGGCGACAAAATCTCGTGCCACATGAGTCCGGTGGGACTGAATGGAGGAGGAAAGGGGGAGGACAATTTGGGGCAGAAGCATTGTCTGGTCAAATGAAATGGGTTTTCTACCCAGGTGACAAAGAGGAGGAGCAGGGGGCCGCTGGAGGGGGAGATTTAGATGAGGAAGACGAGGGAGATGGGCCCCCAAGCAAACCCTGGGGAGTATACATGGAAATGGAGGCAGGGAGCCCCCCGGAGTCACTTTTCAGATGGGCCCCCAGCATGCTTATTTGCCTGGGTAAAAGACACCGAATATCAGCATCCGCAGAGGGATGACTTCTGGGTCTCCACCCTATTGGCCCCCGCAACTGGTCCAAAATGGGACCTTTTTCCCATCTAAAGGAGGGAAAATAAACTCATATACTTAGGGAAATCCTCCGTAATCAGGTTTGGGTGATGCCTATGTGCGGCCCTCGCCCCCCCCTGACAGGTCTGACTGGGGCGTTCCTCAGCGCTCCCCGTACTACTGCCGCGGCTGCTGGGGGGAAATGGGGGTTTGGAAACATACCACTCCAAATAAACCTAAGTCTTTGGGGTCACTGATGATCAGCCTTTCCTTCACCCGCCTATGAGGGGGCAGTCGCCAGCAGCAGCAAACAGGGCCTTGAGGGAGTCCCCCGAACCAACAGGTTTTGGCCTACTTGGACAGCACTTTGGGACCTCAAATTAAAAAAGATCCGGGACCCGCTGGGGGAACCCCCAAAAAGGGTGTTTGGGCCCCAACTTTCCGAGTTTGCCGTGGAGAACTGTCCCCGCCCCCCATAGTGTGGCAAACAACGGGTTTTTCAGTGCGGCGGGGGCCAACGTTACCCCCAAGGAGAACCCCTTTTCCCCGGGAAATGTGGGAAAGACGACCCCTTTTTCAAGAAAGAAAACCCGGCGTGGGTCCCAGGATTTTCCCCCACACCAAAGCCTTAGGCGTCAGTCCCGGGGTTTAAACTACCCCCCTCAACCACTTTCTGATGCCGCCACCCCGGGCCCGATGCCAAAACCCTCGGGTGACCGTTCCCATCTGCCCCACCAAACCCTCTTTTCCAGGACCCGGGATTGCCACCCACCTCAACCCCTCTGTCATTGTGCCACTCTATGACCTCATCTGTTTCTGGGTGTTGCTGTTGCCGTGACATCCCAAATGTGTCATTGTGCCACTGTCTTTACCTCATGCGCTGCTGTGGGTGCTGGCATGTCCTCCACACTGTTCATTTGTTCCCCCCCTGCCTGACCTCATGCTGCTGCCGCCCCTGATCTCCCCTCTCATCTTTTTGGGCCCCTCTGTGGTTTTCCCCCTGTTTGCCACCTCCAGAAAAGTCATTGTTGGGCCCCTCCGGGTTTCATTCTGCTCGGGCCATACCTCCCCCCTGTTGATTGTGGGCCCCTCTGTGGCCTAATACTGTTTTTTCCACCTCCAAATTCCCTTGTGCCCCCTGCCTGATTTCATGCTGCTGCTGTCGTGACCTCCACACTGTGTGAAATTTTGCCACTCTTTTGGCCCCAATACTGTTTTGCCACCTTTCCCGAATGTCATTGTGCCCCTGCCCATCTCATACTTCGCCCCCCGGACCTTTCCCCAAAAGTGTGATTGTGCCCCCTGTGGCCTAATAAATGTTTTGCCACCTCCAGAATGTCATTGTGCCACTGCCTGATCTCATACTGCTGCCGCCGGACCTCCCCACTGTGTGATTGTTTCCACTCGTGGCCCAATACTGTTTTGCCCCCCCTCCCCGAATGTCATTTGCCATGCCGACCTCATTCTGCTGCCGCCGTAACCTCGGGTCTCAGTCCCCTTTTTTCCACTCTGTTGGGTTCCTCCCTGTTTTTTCCCCCCCTCCAGAATGCATTGTGCCCCAAACTCTACCTCAAGCGGGTGCTGTGGGCTCCTGCCGTTTCCCTCCACACGTGTCATTTTTGCCCCTGCCTGAAACCCCCATGCTTCTGCCGGCCGGGGTTTCCCCCGCCTCAGTCATTGTGCCACCTGTGGGCTTCCCCCTGTTTTGGGCCCCCTCCCCGAATGTCATTTTTTGCCACTGCCCCGGCCATGGGTGCTGCTGTCGGGCCTTTCCCCACTGTGTGATTGTGCCACTCTGTTTGGCCCAATACGGTTTTTTTCCACCTCCAGAATGTTTATTGGGCCACGCCTAACTCATGCTGCGCTGTCCGTGGGCCCCCCCACACTGTGTGAAATTTTGCCCCTTGTGGGCCCAATACTTTTTGGGGCCCCCTCCAGAAAAAAGTCATTGTCCCCCCTGCCCCGATCTCATAAAAGCTGCCGCCGTTTACCTCCACACTGTGGGGATTGTGCCACTCTGTGGGGCCCAATACTGTTTTGGGCCCCTTCCAAAAAGCATTTTTGCCACTTGCCTGATCTCATACTGCCCCGCCGCCGTGCCCCCACACTTTGTGATTTTTGCCACCCCTGTGGGGCCCAATACTGTTTTTCCGCCTCCAGAATTTATTGTGCCACTGCCTGAAACCCCATACTGCTGCCCCGTGACCTCCACACTGTGTGAATTTTGCCACTCTGTGGCCCCAATACTGTTTTTCCCCCTCCAAATGTCATTGTGCCACTGCCTGATCTCATACTGCTGCCCCCCATGACCTCCACCCCTGTTGATTGTGCCCCTCTGTGGCCAATACTGTTTTGCCGCCTCCAGAATGTCCCTTGTGCCACTGCCGACCTCATGTTCTGCCGGGCCTGACCCCCACTCCAGTCCCTTGTGCCAGTCTGTGGGTTCCTCCCCGTTTTTTCCCCTCCAAATGTCATTGTCCAACTCTTACATCATCTGGCTGTGACCCCTGCCGTGCCCTCCACACTGTGTTTATTGTGCCACTGCCCTGACCTCATACGCGCCGCCGGGACCTCCACACTGTGTGATTTTTGCCACTCTTTGGGCCCAATATGAATTTTTTTTGCTTTCCCAAAAGTCATTGGGCCACTGCCCATCTCAACTTTCTGCCGCCGTACCCCACACTGTGTGATTGTGCCCCTCGTTGGGCCCAAAACTGTTTACCCCTCCCGAAAAGTCCTTGGCCCTGCCCGATCTCATACTGCTGTCCCCCGTGACCTCCACACGTGTGATTGTGCCACCTGTGGCCAAAAACTGGGTTTTGGGCCCCTCCAAATGTCATTGTCCAAATGCCTTTACCTCATGATTTCGCCCCCGTGACCTCCCCCTTAGTCATTGTGCCCGTCTGTGGGCTTCCTCCTTTTTTGCCACCTCCAAAGGGCCAAATTTTGCCACTCTCTGACATCATCCCGCTGCTGTGACTCCTCCGTGCCCTCCCACTGTGTGATTGGTGCCACTTTTGTGGCCTAATACTGTTTTGGGCCGCCTCCAAAAATGTCATTGTGCCCCTGCCTGATCTCAGCTGCGCTGTCGGGCCTCCACAATGTATTTAAATTTTGGGCCCCCCCTCTGGGCCCAATACTGTTTTGCCGCCTCCAAAAATGTCATTTTGCCACTGCCCTTTACCTCATACGCTGCCGTCGTTACCTCCGCTCTCAGTCATTGGGGGCCACTCTGTGGCCCTTTCCCCGGTTTTTTTTTTCCCCCTCCCGAATGTCATTGTGCCACGCCCCGAACCCCCAAAGCGCTTTTTGGCTTTCCGCCGTCACCTCCACACTCTGTCACTAATGTTTGCCACCCCGACCTCGCTTGTTTTTTTTCCCCTTTCGCTGCATTACTTTTTCAGGCTACATTCCCCCTTTTAGTTTTTTTTGGGCTTTTTTCCCTCTTTTGTGGCCAGGGAATTTATAGTGAAGGGGATTCTAAGAGCGGCGGCAGTCAAACGGGGGGTCATACAAAAAACACCATTGTATAAGACAAACCAAACTCCCTCTGCATATTTTTAAACATGGCAAAAACCCTTTTAAAAGCACCCTGCAGGTCTTTGCAGCCCGGAAAAAAGCTGCTTTTTTTCGCGATTTTTGTGGAAGTAATTCGGGAAACCCAATTATTTTTGTTTGGAAAAATTTGGCGAAGTGACCGAAACAATTTTTGAGAAAATTCGCCCATCTCTAATTACAATACCTGCTCGAAAATTAAAATTTAGGGGAACTGCTAAACGCGGCACACAAGTTTGGAAATTTCCACTTTAAAGTGAAGTTTTTCGGAACCTGGCAGGTTGGTTTTTTGGGTGCCCCCATCTGAGGCAGATTGTTTGAGGAAAAAGCGGGTCTCTTTGATATGGGGGTTTTAATGAATTGGAGCAGGGTTTTTTAATAAAAATCAAGTAAATCTTAGAAGTGAAACAGAAGTCCCGCTGAGGCCCCCCCTCCAAATACAGTGATTTTCCCTTTTTTTTAAAACATAGGTAAAAATTAATGGTGCCGCACAATTTCTTGAGATTTGGGTGCTCAGTGGAAAAGCCGGCAAGCTCAGGATCCAATTTGTAGAAAATCTGCAGGACAATCCTTAGGATACTATTGAAAAAGTAATGTTATTCAAATAGTGAAAGTAGTTAGCTCTCCAAATATACAATATTTGAAATATGCACAGAAGAGAAAATATGCACAGAAGAAAAAAAGACGTTCCCACAGTCCTCCATTTCGTCGAAGCAGGCCTTCATACCAAGGGACCTGGAAGGTAGGAGTGCTGTGGATTTTTTACATATTGCTCTGTACACACTGATATAGGGAAAGCTGTCAATCACTGTATGTGGGTGGGGTAAGCAGGACTTTCACTGTATTTTGAGGAGTCCGGAGTCCAAATCATTTAACCTTAAGTATCAGCTCAGCTTCCCTTCCTCTATCTCTATCCTGCTCTAGGATAGGGCAGCCTAAACCCCCTGTCAGGTTCCATTAAAACATATAATTCCTCAGCAAAATTATCAAGGTCGCTGACTTGCCTTCAACACGCCAAATGTTACAGAGCAGCTCATGAAATAAGACAGGGTTCCACACTGGCACTGGGGAAGAGCTACATCAAAACACACACTTTCAGGATCGCAATGCCAATAGTTCCAGTGAACACGTTGGGTACCAAACAAATATTGAATATATAGCTATTTTTTCTGATTAGAATGCATTGGGCACCAAATTTGATAACTTTTGAAGTGATTTGTTATCAAGTTTTGACTGTAACACGAGAGTAAACATCAGAAATGTTCCTTTTGTTTCCTCATGAAATCCTGTTTCACAATTCTGTGACCTATCTCATAAGTAACCAACCACTCATAAGGTTGTGTCATTCACCTCCTCTTGTTCTAGTGCCACCTCCTCCCTTTCTAGTGACCCAATGGCATGATCACTTGTAAGGCTATTTTGATTTGACCTCCACAGCTATTCACCCAGCTTCAGTATTCTGCATCCTGCTATTGTCCTGTGCATCAGAATAACTGCAGTGATATTTGCGTAATCCTGATCATCTGGCTTTGGTTATTGTTTTAGTTACATCTTGTGGTTACATCCCTTACTTTGAGTTGGTCTTCAATGTCAACATTCAGAAAGTTTCAAGTTCAACATCCTCACCATGCTCTTGTCTGCTGATTCCAGTCTGTCAGCACTGCAGGTCCTGCAAGGTATAAGGAGACCATAGAGGATATCCCATTCTTTACAGGAAATTCATTTTGACATATCCTAATCAATCTAAAACTTTATTTCCTTCATTTCCCCTTCAGAATCACTTAAAAGGCAGTGGGTTGCAGTTCCCCCACAAGTGTTGGTCATTAGCACCGCTGGACGGGAACATTATTTTTAAAGTGGATACAATGCTTCATAGTCCGGATTAAAGAGCAAAAACTAACTCTGCACTATGACCATATGTTACCTCAACATATTTACTGAAGAACACCATATTGTTCCTGAGAAAATATTATTACTACGTGGTGACTAAGTAATCCAGTCATAGAGTTACAAAGAATACTCCTTTACAAGACTTAAATTAAAACTCTACAGTATGACTACATAGAGCTGCCACAAAGTGGAATACAGCAAGCACATAGTGGTAAAGGACTAACACTTCACTGATGCATTGTATATTTATGCATCAGATCCATAAATTATGTTTCAGTGTGTGGTACCACCATAACTCCTAGGCAGCAGGCCCACTGTCTTGGGGTCATACTAGATTTTAATCTGTCCTTTATTCACTATATTCAATCCCCTGCACCTCAAGAACATCTCCAGAATACGCTTTTTTCTCACTATGAAAACTCTCATTGTTGCTCTTATACTTTCTTGTCTTGACTACTGTAACTCCCTGCTTATCGGTCTCCCGCTCTGTAAACCCTCCCCTCTCCAATCTGTCCTGAATGCAGCAGCCAGGCTCATCTTTGTTTCCAACTACTATACTGATGCCTCTACCCTGTGTCAGTCACTGCACTGGTTGCCCATTAAGTTTGAAATACAACATAAACTCTTCACTCTCAGGTATAAAGGTCTCCCATTTCTCTGGTATGTGCTACCCTGTACAAACTCACAACACTCATAGTTCTAAATGTACTCTAAGAATACATCTTCTCAGGCAGGCCTACCAGGAACCCTAATTGTTAGCCACTCGCTTTCAGTCACACACACTATTGTAACTTTTGACACTCCATGCACTTAGGCACTCGCAGGTACTTATCTGTATCTTGATATATTGATGTGTAAGAAGTGTCAAACCATACGGATACTGGTTAAGTTGAAGGGTTTAGCAGTGGTCATCTTTAATGGCTTAGCAATAAAGCATTTAGGACGACAGGTATGAACGGGGCTGTACCAGTATTCTGGTGTGCTTTCAGCCCAACAACTTGCATGGCCCTGTTCTCTAGATGTATGAGCAGGCACACTCCAACACTCGGCACATTGTAGTGCGCCCAAGATGTGGGGGCGTTCTGGGGGGGCGTGTCGTACCACAACCGTATGGATCCACACATTTATAATTGGAGGACAGCAAAACTTGGCGCATTACTGCTTTAACAGTCAGACCAAGTTAAAAGTTGTCTTCCTGAGCCTGATTTGTCGTATTGGCACTACAATGTGCCTAATGTATAAACTGCAGAAGAACAGGTTCGTACATTCTGGCGCATTCTGCACAACTAATGTGTACAGTTGAGGTGTGGGTGCCAAAATTCATACATGTCTATTTTGAAATACTTGACTTATGCTATGTTTACTCTGAGAAAAGACACATATGCTTGGTGGTTTCTCAAACTATAATGACAGTTTAATGTGCTTTATGGTTCTCACATAGAGGTCAACATCTTAGTTAGGCTTATTATTATTATTATTATTATTATTATTATTAAGTATTTTAAAGCGCCATTGATTCCAGGGCGCTGTACATTCAAGGGGGTTACATACATAACATAAGTCAAACGAGTACAATGATAAGTGATTAATGACAATTGGTACGACAGAGGGAGAGAGGACCCTACCCGCGAGTGCTTACAATCTACAAGGAGAGGGAAAGAGACAGGAGGTGAGGGGCAAACATGTTTGAGGAGGAAGTAGTGACAGCAAGGTTAGTGTAGGTTATAGGCAAGCCTGAAGAAATGGGTTTTCAGGTTGCTTTTGAAGCTGGTGAAAGTGGAGGAGAGTTTGATGTGTTGGGGCAGTGAGTTCCAGAGTGTGGGTGAAGCATGGGAGAAGTCTTGGAGATGGTTGTGTGAGGAGCTGATAAGGGGGGTTACAATAACATAGTCACTCCTGTTTTCGCAACTCTGAGTTTTAAGTTTGCTCTAGCTACTTTCTTTTGACACTAGCATAGGCACTTATTACCCATTACAGTTATTGCTTGCTTGTCATACCTCTTTCTAAGGCAGAGACAGAGTCCATCTTCAGTTGGGAATTGCATGGCACACAACTTTGACTAACTGGATCAGTCATTATTTTAGCACAGCAGCTTACGACTTCCAGTCATCTCAGCGTTTCTCAGCACCCAGTGTCTACTGCTAACATTACAATAACACATGGCACATACAGTAGGCTACAAAACACACAGGTTAAACCGAACATTGGTAGAAACCCACCTGATTTATATGAGCACTGGAACTTTTTCCTTAGAATGGTGAAACAGCTCAGCACCTACCAATCACCAGCTCGTAAAGGGCAAGAATTCCTTACCATGTTACCAACTGCATGGAGACTGGCAACCTTTTACAATAACGCAGATTAAATGCAAAATACATACTGTACATTTCACAGATCTCCCATACTGTGGCACACAACCCTAATCACCCTCCTTACAGGTATGCATTCACTAAACAAAATGGGAATACCACCTTATACATATTTTCCTTTTTCAATGTCTACTGTATAGAATGGCACATCGTTCAAACATAAAATTAATGCTCTACATCCATTTCTGTGCAACCTCTACACTACCATAAATATATCACTGGATAATTTAAGGGCATGTTCATACAATGGATTTTGAAACAATTTCAACACGGATTCCTCTCGAATTCCTTGTCAAAATTATTGTGTTATCGGATGGCCATTAATTTGAATGGCCAGTCTGTTTTGTAGTTCACACAGGGAACTACAGTGTGGATTTTCCACACAGCGGATCTGTAGTGTGGAATTAAAAGAATAAACATTTTCATTCTTTTGAGTAGATCCTGATTGGATCCTGCTCTGATGGGGGGTGAGTGGTTAGCCTTATTGCAATGGAGTTATCCCGCATCAGAATCGGTGGCAAAAAATTGCCTCTGCAGAGAAAATCCTCAGCAAATGGCAGGATACCTTCTCATGGCTTCAAATCAACCTTTGATACAGGATGATGATTGCATTCAGTAAGAAACTAGATGGGTAGTACTTTTATACCAGCTAAGGAAAAAAACTACAACCCACCTTCTCTGCACCATGAGCCTAAAAGACTAATACTTTGTACAATAATTGTTTGCTAATGTATAGGAACCATTTTCCCTCTGCTGTTCATTGCAATGTGAAGGTGACAACACTTTCCAAATAGAAAAATATTCATTTTCAACGGTTCATTTGCAGACAGCACAATATCCTATGTAAAACAGATTCCTCTCATTATAAACACTTTAATGATTATATCATAACTGCATAAATCCGTTTTATTGCAAACCCCAGAAGATCTTTTTTTATCTAAAGCAAATTTTCTTTACCCGTCCTTCCTGTAGCAATGCAGACTTTGGCACTTTTCGTATTTAGTAGTTGTGGTTCTACAGGGAAAAGTAAATTGTTGCAGTAGGCTTAGCAAGGAAATGTTTGAGGGAATGTTCATTAAGCCACTAAGATCTTTACTATGGAACAGTGAACTCCTTGATTGTTTAAATAAAACTCTCACCAAAGTAAATAGCTTCCCTAGTAATAAGAGATCAGCTATATATTCATGCTCTTCTTCCTAGACATTACTGTGGGTGACACTATTCCTCCCTCTTACTATGTTGGGAGCAAGGGTGTAGCTAAAGACTCATGGGCCCTGGTGCAAAACTGCAGCTTGGGCCCCTACACCACCTAACCATGGTTGTGGACCACTACTTTTTAACAAGTTCCTTACTTGGCGTGACTGCTGTCTGCAGTGTCTGCAGAAAATTATTTCTACTTAAAGGAATTGTTTAATAGACGAAAATTCATTTGAAAAGAGACAAAAGAAAAACAAGTTATACAGCCATAGTATCTATTCCCTCTTGTCCCCCTCCCACCAAAAAAAAAATTAAAATTTTGTGTGTTGAACAGAAAATAAATACAATTGTACCTTTGTTTTTTTAGTTTCATTTTTGTTGAAGTTTACACTGAACAGTTTGGTGGACATGTTCTGCCGGTCACTACGTTTACAAGAGTTGAAAAATCCCATTGCATGATCACTGAATGTCACCACTATGTAGTGACTCATACCACTATAATGTTACTGACCACTATACCCAATATAATTAGAAATGGGGGAATCGATTCTAATGAACTGGAATTCATTTAGAATTTCATGAAAACTTTGATTCTGCACGAAAGCGAAGTTCATGGTGATTTGCAGGAACGAATCGTCTTTTTTTCTAAAAAGGCCGCCAGCACATTGCATGACATGGGGCAGAGAGCTCTGGGAGGAAGAAAGGAACACCCTCAGTGACATGTGCAGACATGAAGCCAATCAGCAACCAGTGGGATTCTGTGACGTCACACCCCTATAAATACAGACGCCACGTTAAATTCTCATACTTTTCAGTGTGTCTGCTGCCAAAAGCATCTATCTGCTGCAGCACTATATTGCACTCTTTACAAAACAAACTCGTTTTTTGAGCGACTGGGGTGAAAGACCTTCACAAATGTGTGTCATATACTCACTTGTTCATGAACCAGCATTAATATTTTGTTTTAGTTTGTAAGGTATTCTCCCTAAAGTCTATGATGGTTGTACTTCTGCCCCCCACACGCCTGAATTCCATCTGGTTCTTTCTGTAGGGCATTTTATACCCAAGGGTTAATTTATCCTCTTGTTTGTGGAGTAATTTGGAGTAAAATACAGGCTGTGTGTATTTTTGCCCCATTCTGTAGGGTATTTTATACCCAAGGGTTAATTTATCCTCTTGTTTGTGGGGTAATTTGGAGTAAAATACAGGATATGCGTATTTTTGCCCCAAATACGCATGATTTCCATCTGTTTTTTTTTCTGTAGGGTATTTTATACCCAAGGGTTAATTTAGATTCTTATTTGTGGGTTACTTTGGAGTCAAATACAGGGTGTGCGTATTTTTGCCCCATATACATCTGATTTCCATCTGTTTTTTTCTGCAGGGTATTTTATACCCAAGAGTTAATTTATCCTCTTGTTTGTGGGTTAATATGGAGTCAAATCCAGGGTGCGTGTATTTTTGCACTATATACGCCGGATTTTCATCTGTTTTTTTTTTCTGTAGGGTATTTTATACCCAAGGTTTAATTTAGTCTCTTGTTTTTGGGTTAATTTGGAATCAAATACAGAATGTGTGTATTTCTGCCCCATATATGCTGAATTCAATCGGGTGTTTCTGTAGGGTATTTTATAAACTGATTAATATAGTTAACATAAAGCTGTCAGACGATCAAAGAACTCAGTTCTAGGTTTGGAACAGGTTGGCATATGTGAAGGCACAAAGGCTTCCCATTCCAATGCCCAGAGCGGATGGCAGGACCTAGAATCAAAAAATAATGTTGGATCAATTGAAAAATCATGAATACTAAGTAGTTATCCAATATTCTTCATTAATACCGTATTTACACCTTTATCAGTGTTCATTAACAATTTCTTCTCTGGAAGACTAACTTACATGTCTTGCAGAGACTAGATAGAACAGAGACAGATTACTCCTTCAGTACATAACGTTAACAAGAATCACCCACCAATATCACTTACAAAACATAAATAATCCAAACAACACAAAATTATGAAATATTGCATCAGAACTATATACACTTTGGAAGTCAATGACAGGCTCAAAGACTGGCCCACCTTCTTGTTCAGTTCCCTCAGCCATAGAACTACTATGTTGTCTGGGTTCTGCGCCACTATACAGCGAGGACGAACTCTTTGACGACGTCAGAAGTGGCAGCGAAGAGGTGGGACAGACATTCGCTGCTTCTTGCAGTAGGCGGGCAAGTAGTGATGTGGAGAGTGGCATGGGAGGTCATGTTGCGAGAGGTCAGGCTCTGCATAACGAGACCATTGAGGAGGACAGCAGTGACAGGCAAACAGTAATCGATGACAATGTAGCCGATTGCACTTGGGAGCCGGGTGAAGCAAGCGCTTCATCATCATCATCATCATCATCGGAAGAAGAGGGCGTCAAGTTGCCCGTCAGGCAGCGGCGCAGCCAGCAAGTCGATAGTGTGGCCGTGAGTCAGCAGGGTGGCAGCAGTGCAGTGCGAGGTCGGGAGCCAAACAGCCACGGGGCAGATGACCCTCTTTGCAGGTCCAAGAAAGTAGCAGCACAGGGACTCACCGAGGCAGCGCATTGGTGGTAAAATCACCTACTCGGCGGTGTGGCAGTTTGTTGCCAAGACACCTGAGGAACCGAACATGTGTATATGTAGAATCTGTGGGCAAAAAGTGAAACACCACGGCCCTGCATCAACACATGCATTGTTGCCGTCCAGTGGCCTGGGAGAAACGGGTCTCACAGGAACAGCAGCAGCACCCAGTGGCGACTACATCTCACGGCCACATGAGTCTAGTGGGGGCTGAACTGGAGGAGGAGGAAATTGGAGCACAAGCAGTGTCTGGCGAAATGAGTGGTTTTTCTACTCAGGTGACAGGAGAGCAGGAGCAGGAGGAGGTAGAGGGAGATGAGGAAGACGAGACAGATGTCCCAGAAACACCGTGGCAGTATACAGTGGAGATGGAGGCAGGGAGTCCCTCAGAGTCACTTGTGCAGATGGCCCGCTGCATGCTGATTTCCCTGGCTAGTGACACCCGAATAATCACCATCCAGCAGATGGATGACTTCTGGCTCTCCACCTTTTTGGACCCTCGCTACCGCTCCAAAATGGGAGCCTTTTTTCACCTGCCGAGAGGGAGGACAAACTCAAGTACTATAGAGAAATCCTATGTAGTAAGTTGGCCGCTGCTTCTTTGCGCTATTGTCCATCCTCTGACAGCTCTGACCGGGTGGTTTTTTATCGCTCACGTATCACTGCCACAGCAGCTGTGGGGAGGTGGGGGACTAGGAGCAGTACCAGCTCCATCAACAGCAGCCTAAGTCTGCAGTCATTGATGAGCAGCTTCCTTCACTCGCCTCGTGATGAAGGTAATCACCAGCAGCAGCAGCAGGGACCTGGTGAAGTCCAATGATCCCCGAAGGTGGTGGCCTTACATGGAATACACTCATAGATGATCCACTGGATATGGGCTCCATAACTGGATGTGTGTCCGCAACTTGCTGATTTGTGTTCTGGATATAGAAGTCCTGATCCGGCCAGTAGTGTGCATCAGATGGCGTGTTCAGTGCTTGCGGAGGTCATACGATACACCAAGGAGAACTCGCTTGTCCCACCTTCAAAATGTCGAGAGACTCACCTTTGTCAAGGAGATGAATAGGTGGGGATCTGCCAAGAATTTCTCACAACACCAAACCCTTATGCTTTCATATTAGATCATGCCACATGGCCTGCGGCTTCAGTTTCACTCCATAGCTGCTGCGATCTATTATGATCGGCGCAGTTAAGCCGCTGACAGAAGAAGCTTATTTTCACAGCCTAATGCTAAAAAAAATTGTGAAATACTCCTGGTGGGTTTGATACTCTCCACTACACCCTGGATATTAATTCCTTAAGGGTGTAGTTTCCAATATTAGGGTCTTTTTATGGGTGTTATTAAGGTTTAGCCGCACTTAGGGTGTGTCAAACACAACCTGTAATGGCGGCACACAAAGTAGTAGTGTTCTCCTATTTTGAGTCTTGTGGTTGAACCAAATAGTGCACTAAGGCCACATTTGAATTGTCCCTAAAAATGAAAGAATCTGGGGAATTGATGTGGAGTTTCATTTACATGGTAATCTTCACTGTTCAGTGGAGTAATGGATAAAACTGAACACTTGCAAAAAAAGGAAATTTTGTCTTTCACATGCCACTTTTGACTGTAATACTGCGATATAACCTAATGGTGTTAATACATTTATAAAAATTCTGTTTTGAATTACTGTAAAGGGGTGTAGGTTTAAGATGGATTCATTTATGAGGGTATACTAACCAGCAGGCCCACAAAGAATCGTAGTATACTGGATGGTGAATAAAAAATGTATATTGCAAATTTTCTTGAAAATGTAAAAATTACTACTAAATTTTTAAGCACCCTAATGTTGTAAAAAATAAAGACATTCAAAAAATGATGCCAACCTATAGTAAACATATGGTAGATGCTAGTTATAAGCTATTTTGAGTGGAATAACTGTGTGGAATATCTGTCTTACACGTAGAAATGTTTAAAATTTGAAAACGGTAAATTGTTCACAAATAAACAAGGATTTTTTGGGCAAAAAATTTCTTAATAACTTAAAGCACAATATGTAACGAGAATTCCAGTATCTTTGAACTTCCTATGGATAGGTTAAATGTGTCAAAAAGTTATTCTCATTCATAGTGAACACATGTCAAGATTTCAATAATTGTCGCTCTGGTCAGAAAGGCCAAAACTGGCTGCGGCGGTAAGGTTTTAAGGCCAAAATAGGTATGGACCTTAGAGAGTTAAATATCAATTTAAATATTATAAATCTTGAGGCTCAACCAGGTAAGTATATTATTCAAACAATGTTCTATAAAATTTCATACATACTAAATAAGACAGAAATGGCAAGAGAAGAAGGACATAATGATATCAAATGGCAACAGAACAATCTAAATTAAAAACAATATAAATCATAAATCTAATAATTCCCAAGGCTCAACCAGATAAGTGTATTATTAAAAAATGTTCAATAAAATTTTGAGTAAAGTATAACTGTATCTTTGTATCCATAAAGCTTCTTCTTCAGAGGTTATTTGTTTCCTGCCGCTCTATGCCGAGAATCTTCCTTCTCAATATTCACACCACATTTCTTTAAGCAGAAGTACAAAACCTAGTGTAGACAGCCCCAAAGAGATGGATTTAAAAGTCTTAAGCCTTTATTTTATATCCTCACAAAAATATCTAAAAAGACAAGTTATACAGCAAATTCTATGTGGAACAAACAAGCCTTTGCTCTGCCTGACCCAGGGGTTTGTCGTAGGTAGATTTTTCTTCACATGCCCTAGAAGAAGCTACTGACGGCAAAACCCTGGGTCAGGTGGAATGAAGACTCATTTGTTCCACATGGAATTTGATGTATACTTTATCTTTTTAGACATGTTTGTAAGTATAAAAAAATTATAAAGCGTTTACTGTTTACACTGTTGGTGGTTGCTTACACTATGGTTTTTGTACTTATGTGGTGTGAAAATGAAGAAGATTATCAGCATAGAGTAGCAGAAAACAATTTATCCATGAAGGAGAAATTTTGTGGAAACAGAGACTCATTTATTCTTTATTTGACATTTTATTGAACATATTTTGAAAAATATATTTACCTGGTTGAGTCTTGTTTTTTTTTTTGTTTTGTTACAATTTATATTGTTTTTAATTTATATTGTTCCCAGACTTTATCTTTGTCTTTTTCAGTTCACTGGACAGTTGTAGGAGCAAGTCTAGGATGTTACTAGGCTTTGCTCAAGCCAGCCAGCATCGCCATTGATTGGTGGAGTGGCTAAGAAGCACAAGCCAGTTCACTTTATAAAGGATTTTGTTGTAACAGTTTAACAATACATCACATTTGGAAAGCAAGAAGTAAAGTTTTCCAAAGAGAGGTTATTTGTAGTATAGATTATACTAGTTAGACATAAAGTTAGATGTAATGGTTACTATTATTTATGCCAGGCATCCTCATAACTGCGGCCTAACAGTGTTGGGTAAACATACAACTACCATCATGCATTTTATAATCTAAAACAATGGGGAATTTTGGAGAAAATTGAGTTTCCATAAGATCGGAGGGCGCGACAAGTTTGATGGATTGCAATGATTTATGCTTAATATTCTTAATTGTATAAGGCTTAAATATGGACAAGATTTGCAATGAGATAAATAAAATATGTGTTACATTAACACTGCTGCCATTTTGACCAATAAACAAAAAAAAAAAAAGGTTTCTGTTCTTAGATTGTGTATTAGATGGCAAGATAGCTGTTCGAAGAAGTGGGTTCTCTGTTCATGTGCTTATCAGGAGTGAATTGACTGGTTCTTGTTAGCTTATATCGCTTTGAAAAAGAGAGGCTTTTAGAAGTTTACAACACCCAAGAACAAAGGTAATAGGACTAACCTTGACATGGCCCTTCCTTTTCCTGAAACCCCATGTCATCTGCAGGTGCTGCCTATATGGCACATACAGTATGTCCTTGTGTAAGAACTTGGAGAATGTTAGAACCTACTAGAAAATCTGGTGACAGTCCTTCGCTTGAGCTGGTGCATTTCTTCTATTGTTTGTTTGGATTTTGACCTATTTGCCTTTTTTTTCTGACTTCTGCCTTTTGAATGCCATTTTGATACCTTTTTGCGCCGTCTGGCTTTGACCTGGTTCATCTAACTACTCTGTGTTGAATTTGTCTATCTGTATGTTTTGTGTTCCACTTATTTAGGCTAGGGACAGTGTCCAGTTGTTGCCGACTGTCTAGGTTTGGGCCAGGGGCATAGCTATAGGGTTTGCAGAGGTAGCAGTCGCTACTAGACCCTGCAGATGAGGCGCCAAAAATGACCTCTGCACGTAAGGTGGACCTGACATGGTAAGTGGCACATAGTAACTGTGGAGCCCATTTCACTTTTTGCACTAGGGCCCTGGAGCTTCAAGTTACACCTCTGGTTTGGGTGGGTAGTAGGCAGAAACAGATTTGGGTTGCCTAGCGTTAGGGCTTAACGTTCGTCTGTCCCTGTCTGTTCATTTGTTCTTGGGGTCTCTGACACCTATCATATTGAAGTAGAAGAAAGTTCTATTGAGCTTTACTCAGTCTCTTGTATATATGAACTATCAATCAAACAAAACGCCAGCTGCTTCAAAATCGAAATTACCCAGACTACTATTCTTACACATCCACTGACAAAATGTTCTCTAGATAACTTTTATATCAGGATCTTGACATGCACATTCTCACCTCAACGGCTGAGTAATAGAATTCTACTTGTCATTAGTAGGAAAAATTTGTCCCCCCTTTTTCATTCTAAAAAAGTTGATCCCAATAAAAAAAAAAATTTTTTTTCCCTTCCCCTTTCCTCTGTTCTAGCGCGGGCCCCCTTGGGCTTTGTTTTTTTTAAACATTCCAAAGTGGATGTAAACCCCCTGGGCCGCCCTGATGCAGGTCACATCTTTTGCTTACATCAATGTTTGCAGCGGTTGATTGATGCAGGCAATCAGCCGCTAACATAGTGATCGCCTTGCTCGGAAATAAACTGGAGACACCCAGTGCTGGAATCGAGGAGGGGAGGAAGGTAAGTTTAAGTTTTTTTAATTGGGTTACCAGGAGCTTACTCCTTACCTTTTACAGGAACTGGACAACCCCTTTAATTTATTATAAGGAATCAGATATAGAAGAAGCATAATAAGAATACATCAATATCAAATAAGTCTTGTATGCTTTCCGGTCATTTCTGTTTTAGTAAAGTCTTGAATTCCCTATAAAAAAAGAAAAAAAACTTAGGGAAATTTTTTGGTTGTGTCACAAAAAAGGGGGGAAATCAAAAAAGGGAGATGCACCATGTGGTGTTTAACTTTTTTTTTTTAAACATATTTTATTGACTTTTCTTAATTTTAGCAAAACAATATAAAGTAAAATACTGTAAGAGTCCTGACAAAAGGAAGATAAATAAAAATGCTTAACATTTTACTCAAAATTGTGACTCAAATTAAATGGGCGAATTTCTCTAAAATTTGGTTTTTCTCACTTCGCCCAATTTCCCGACAAAAAAAAAATAACTTCGTTTCCCGAAAAATTTTTCGGGACGAGTTTCCCCCGTTAAAAAAACCCCCAAACTATTTCCAAAGGTGCACAGGCCCGAAGGGTGCTTTTTAGAATTTTTTTGTGCCATGCATAAAAATGCAGAGGGGGGGCTTGGTTTTTGGGCTCCCTTCAATTGTTTTTTTTTAGTATTTACACGCCCCCATGACTGCCCCCCCGCTCCCTTTTAAAAACGTTTTACTTTTTAAAAAAATTTCCCCGGGCACCTTTTAAGGAAAAGGGGGCGGGGAAAAAATGGGAAAAAAACAAGCCCGGGGCTCCCGGTGGAAATAAATGAAAAGAGTGTGGGGGTGAGGGGGGGCCCCAAAACAGCATGAGGTCCCGAAGTGGGGACAATGGGGCATTTGGGGGTGGCAAAAAAAAGGAAATAGCCCCCAGAAGGGGGGGCCCAAAGACACAGTGTGTAGGTCCCGGGGCAGCCCCAGCCCCGCAGCATGAGGTCCCCAAAAAGGGGGGCATAATTTACAGATGGGGGTAGGTTTATGGCAAAACAGCCCAAAAGCAACAAACATGAGATCAAACAGTTGGGCAAAAATGGGCAAAAGTGGGGTAAAGGGAACCCGGGAGCAGCCCGAAAGAGGTCAGACAGTTTTCCCCAAAAATTTACATTCTGGAGGTGGGGAAAAAGCCCTAGGGCCCCAAATGGCACAAAGACAGAGAGTTTGGGGGTGAAGGCGGAAGCCATTTTAGGTTCAACAGTTTGGCCCCAATTGGCATTCTGGGGGGTGGCAAAAACTGGGGGGTAGGCCACCCGAGGGGGGCACAATTTACCGAGAGTGGGGGACCCGTGGGGGAGGGAGCAAAAGAGGTTCAGGGGGAGTGGCACAATTGGAAAATTCTGGAGGTGGCAAAAAAAATGGGGTAGGCCCCCAAGTTTGGGACAATTTTCAGAGAAATGGGGGGGTGAACCCGGAGGCAGGCAGCAAAGAGGTTCCCGAAAAGTGGCACAAAGACATTTTGGAAATGGAAAAAAACAGGAAAACAGGCCCAAAAGAGTTTGGACAATGAACCCCGAGGTTTGGGGGTTTACGGCGGCAAGCCAAAAAAAAAAAGGGCCCCAAAAGGGGCCCCAATGGGCATTCCCGGGGGGTTTGGCCCAAAAAATGGAAATTTTTGGCACAGAGTGGCACAATTAAATTTTGTGTTTGGGGGTTGGGCCGGGGCAGAGAAAAAACGCAAAGAGGTCCTTGGGGTTGGCCCCAAAAGACCACTTTTGGATGTCACGGCACCCCGCAACAGGGACAAAGAGGTTTTTAAAGTGGCCCCCAATTTTTTTACAGAGTGTGGAGGTGGGGGCAATACCAGCCCTGTAAGATGGTTGGTGGCAGATGGAGAAACTGTCAGCAGATGTGTGGCTCAGGTGGTGGCGGCATCAGAATAGTGGCTGAGTCAGGTAGTTTGAACCCAGATCATTTCTCACAGTTTGGGTGAGGCGTTCATGGATTGAAAGTAGTCTGACGCCTACGGCATTGGGTTTTGTGGAAAAACCTGGCCGATCCCAACGCCTATTCATCTTGACAAAGGTCAGTCGTTCCACATTTTCCGTGGACAAGGGGTTCTCCTTGGGTAAAAGAGGCCCCCGCGCACTGAACACCCGCTTGATGCCACCTACGGCGGGCAGGACAGCTTCTCCACTGCAAAAATCGGCAAGTTGCGGCCACAATCCAGTTTGGTGGGCCCAGTAGTCCAGCGGATCTTCTAATGGGGTGGCAGAGTGCTGTCCAAGTAGGCCACCACCTGTTGGTTCAGGGTTGCTCAGATCTGTGCTGCTGCTGCTGGCAGAATGCCCTCCTCACAGGGGGTGAAGGAAGTGCTCATCAGTGACTCCCAGACTTAGGTTTTCTGTGATGGAGCTGGTACTGCTCGACCCCCCCACCTTCTCCCACGCTGCGGCAAATAGTACGTGAGCGCTGAAGAACCCCCCGGTCAAGGACTGTAGAGGAGGGACGAAAGCCCCCAAAAGGCAGCGGCCAACTGATACGGAGGATTTTCCCTTATAGTATTTGAGTTTGTCCTTCCTCTCAATAGCTGGGAAAAAGGCACCATTTTGGACCGGTAGCGAGGGTCCAATTAGGGTGGAGAGCCAGAAGTCATCCCTCTGGGCCCGGGTGCTGACTATTCGGCTGTCAAATAGCCAGGCAAATTAGCATGCTGCGGGCCTTCTGCACAAGTGACTCCGAGGGGCTCCCTGCCTCCATTTCCACTGTATACTGCCACGGTGCTTGTGGGTCATCTGCCTCGTCTTCCTCATCTCCATCTACCTCCTCCAGCTGCTCCTCCTCTCTTGTCACCTGGGTAGAAAATCTACTCATTTCACCAGACAATGCTTCTGCTCCAATGTCCTCCTCCTCCTCCATTTCAGTACCCACCGGACTCATGTGGCCGCGATATGTAGTCGCCATGTCTCCAGTCCCCTGCCCAGACAGATTTTTCAGCATCTGTTCCAGGACATGAAGCAGTGGAATGACGTTATTCATCCCGTAGTCCTGGTGACTGACAAATAACGTGGCCTCCTCGAATGGCCTCAACAAACGGCAGGTGTCACGCATGAGCTGCCACTGGCTGACATCAAAGTTACACAGGGGAGTAGTCCTGTCCGCCTGGATCATCAAAAAATCGTTAATGGCCTTTCTCTGTTCATACAGTCGGTCCAACATGTGCAGGCTGGAATTCCAACAGGTGGAAAAATCGCATATCAGAGTGTGTTGGGGGAGGCCGTTCTGCGGCTGCAACTCGAGGAGGGTGATCCTGGCTTTGTAGGAATGGATGAAGTGCATGCACAGTTTCCTGCCCATTTTCAGAATCTTCTGAAGATTGGTGGAAGACTTCAGGAACCTTTTCACAACCAGATTGAACACATGCGCCATGCAGGGCGCATGGACCATCCCTCCTCGGTGCAGCGCGGATACCATGTTCCTCCCATTGTCCGTCACCATAGTTCCGATTTGCAGTTGGCGCGGAGAAAGCCACACATCGATTTCTTGCTGTATGACGCGGAGCAGTTCCTCCCCTGTGTGACTTTGTTCGCCGAGGCAAGCCAGGTGTAGAACTGCGTGACACCGCTGTGCCCTACACATGTGGTATGATGGAGCAGTACTTGTGGAGGCTGAGATGGTGGTGGTGGAGGAGGAGGAGGCGGACATTGGCGCAGGAGCCGCAGTTTGACAACGTAGAGGAGAAAGTGGCGTCTCCTATCCAAGTTGTTGGTGTGCCTGGGCCGGAAGCACATTCACCCAGTGGGCCGTAAAGAACATGTACTGGCTCTGACTGTAGTTACAGCTCCATGCGTCCGCGCTGCCGTGCACCTTGGAACAAACCGATAAGCTTAAGGACTGGCCCACCTTCTTTTCTACATATTTATGAAGTGCTGGTACTGCCTTTTTGGAAAAGAAATTACGGCTTGGAACTCTCCATCTCGGCTCGGCACAAGCCATTAGTTCTCTGAACCGTGCAGAGTCCACCATTTGGAAACGGAAGGACTGCAGCACCAACAACATGGACAGAGTACGGTCAGCTTCTGCACCTTAGAATGGTTGGACGCATACTGTTGTCTCTTTGCAATCGCATCGCTGAACGACGAGGAGCAGGAGCATCTGGACTGGGAAATGATGTCAAAGAGAAACAGCTCCCTTCTGCAGAGGTGGTGGAGCCTTGACTGGCTGCAATGGAATGCATGCCACTGGGCGCTGCTGCTGCTGCTGCTGTTGCTGCGGCGGCAGGATGGACCACCACATCTGAGCCACGTTTCTCCCAGGCCACCGGATGGTGACGCTGCATGTGTTGACACAGGGCCGTGGTGCCAACGTTAGCTCCCTGGCCACGCTTCACTTTCTGCCTACAGATTCTACATAGACCCATATTCGGCTTCTCCGGTGTCTTAGCAAAGAACTGCCACACCGCCGAGTATCGGATTTTACCGCCAACGCTCCGCACTGAGTGACTACTGCCGCCACTGCCTCGCTGAGCCCCTGTGCCGCTACTTTCTTGGACCTGCGAAGCGGGTTTTTTTTCCCCCGTGGCCGCTTGGCTCCCGACTCACACTGCTGCTACCCTGCTGACTCACTGCCACACAACCCACTTGCTGGCTGGCCGCTGCCTGACGCGCAAGCTGACGCCCTCTTCTCCTGACAATGATGAAGCCCTTGCCTCACCCGGCTCCCAAGTGCGGTCGGCTACATCATCATCTATATGTGTTTCATCGTCACTGCTGTCCACATCACCGCTCTAGGTATGCAGAGGCTGACCCCTCACAACATGACCTCCCATGCCACTCTCAACATCTATACTTTGCCGCCTACTGCAAGAAGCAGGGGATATTGGCCCCGTTTCTTCGCTGCCAAGTAGCTGCTGACTGCCCTCCTCAAATTGTTCATCCTCGCTATATAGTGGCGCTGAGCCCAGACCAAATAGTAGATCTCTGGCTGAGAGAACCGGATGGGACTGAGGCGGGTTGAGGACGGGTGAGGGCCACTGACCTGCTTCCGGGCCATGCCAACTAAGGGTTGTGTCTGACGTTCCCACCGACTCTTGGCTGGGGTTGTCAGATGTCATCTGGGAGGAAGTGGATGACCTAGTCAACTAATCAAGACCCCTTGGGTTGCTAGTCAGCACACAGCCGCTAGATGACACCAGCAGTTGTGGCCTCACCGAGTGACCCCTGCTGCAACGTCCCCTTGCTGTGCTGCGACCTAGGCCTGCTCCAGGAATGTTTGTGCTTCTGCCACTCGCAGGTGAAAAGCCTGCCACCTCTCTGTCTGACATACTGTTTGTTCTAAAATGTACAGACACTGTTTGATGAAGATATCTGTATTTGATAAATACACACCCTGTATTTGACTCCAAATGAACCCACTAAGAACCTTGGGTAACCCTTGGATATAAATTGCGCTCCACAAATGGCCAGGAAAAATTGACTTGTATGTGCCGTTTAAAAACTCTGTGTATTTTACTGAATATAAAAGCACAAACAGGCTTAATTAACCTTCGGATTTGAATTATGCTACAGAATTTCTTCTGTGAGGGTGAAAAACAAAGTTTCTTTTACTGAATACAACCGCAGAACAACGCTTAATTAACCCCTGGATGTAAATTGCAAAAAAAGAATTGAGCAACCAAAAACTACGAGCTTTGTAGCGTGTTACAATGGGCGTTTTTCTACGCTACCAACAACAAGAGAAAAAATTGTAATTAACCTTCGCTTGTGAATTAGGCTGCAGGAAAAATAATTACTTTTGGCGGTGAAAGACGGTTTATTTTTGTCACCACAGCAGAAAAACAAACGCTTAATTAACCCCTGGATGTAAATTGTGCCCAAAATATTGAGCAACCACAAACTACGAGCTTTGTAGCGTGTTACAATGGCGTGTTTTCTACGCTACACAACAAAGAGAAAAAGTTGTAATTAACCTTCGCTTTGTGAATTAGGCTTGCAGGAAAAATGTATTTTTTTGGCGGTGAAAGACGGTTTATTTTTGTCACCACAGCAGAAAAACAACGCTTAACCCCTGGATGTAAATTGCGCCAAACAATTCAGCAACCACAAATTACGAGCTTTGTAGTGTGTTACAATGGCGTGTTTTCTACGCTACACAACAAGAGAAAAAATTGTAATTAACCTTCGCTTGTGAATTAGGCTGCAGGAAAAAATTAATTTTTTGTCGGTGAAAGACGGTTTATTTTTGTCACCACAGCAGAAAAACAATGCTTAATTAACCCCTGGATGTAAATTGCGCCAAACGATTGAGCAACCACAAACCACGAGCTTTTTAGCGTGTTACAATGGCGTGTTTTCTACGCTACACAACAAGAGAAAAAATTGTAATTAACCTTCGCTTGTGAATTAGGCTACAGGTAAAATGTATTTTTTGGCGGTGAAAAAAACGGTTTCTTTTAGTGACCACAACAGCAGAACAACGCTTAATTAACCCCTGGATGTAAATTGCGCAAAAGAATTGAGCAGCCAAAAATGAAGTGGTATTTGTATTGTAAAAACGCTGTTTCTTTAAATGAATACAACAGGAACAGGCTTAGATCCCCTTGGATATTCAATGTGCTGTGAGCAGATAGCATTAAAATGTATATGCAGCTGCATTGGACGCACACTGGACTTCAGATCCAATACCAAAAAAATCAGAAATAGAACATTAAGAGAAGCAGTCTCTGAGACAAGCTGAGACTCCCCCCAAAAATCGCTGTATAAAAATCAATTCTTCAGTCAGAGCTATCACAAGCAGCCGCGGCAGCACCTGCCCTGATCAGTACAGTGAGAGCGGTATGTGCTCCCAGCGTCGCGCCCGGACTTATATAGTGCGGTGACGTCACAGAATCCTGCCGGTCTCTGATTGGCTTCATCTCTGCACATGTCATGCAGGCTATGCCCTTCTTCCTCCCAGAGGGCTTTGTCCCATGTAACGCCATGTGCTTGCAGCCATTTTATCAATCAAAAGCACACTTCGTTCATCCGAAGTACCCCAAACTTCGACTTCGTTCAGAATCGAAGTTTTCCTGAAATTCTAAACGAATTCCACTTCGTTAGAATCAATTCGCCCATCTCTACTCAGAATCATAGTATATACAGTAAGTGTATATAAAATAGGACACACAAGGGTCGTTACCATGACAAAGTAATATTAACATCAATAATAATAAAATTTAGAACATAAACAACGTTTACAACATCCTGCCGCATAAGAAAAACAGGAACATAGGGGTTTGTTCCCTCTAGATGGTAAGAAAGTTTTCCTGGGAGGATACGTTTTCTAGTTTACGTAAGAAAGATAAGCCTGCGGAAATAGGTTGGGGGACAACATTTTTAGGGCCAGTGATCATGGGGTAACTTTTAGTCTGCCCAACATACCTGCAACAGCTGATGTTAGACATCATTTTGTAAAAACAAAAGGTTTCATGATTTCAATGTCTGAGTAACATTTTATCAGTAGAGTTAAAAGAAGGTGACAGCCATCTATTAAATAACACCCTTTTGATGCTAAGAGTATAATATGGATTATTGGTTGGTTGGGTGTGTGGAGACTTAATGCCTTTTACACTTCACTTGTATTTAAATATTTTCTAAGGCGTATGAGAAAAGAGCTGGAACTATTGAGCGTCATTTGGATGTCTCAATCTGACTCACTGAGTTTTGCAATGTGAAAGGGATTAAAGCCACGCCAGTTTGTTCATCTGCAGACAGCTGTTTCGGAGTGTTTGCCCCTCATCAGTGCAGAGTACAACTTACTGGCTGTGGCTAGGTGAGAGGCATTGAGTTTGGCTCAAAAGGGGTGTCATTCCTCTGTTATTCTTCCTGGAACTTTTTGAATGAATTGACAACTAAGCGTTAGATTCCAACATAGTCTGACTGTATCAGAACTGATATCAGACTGCATAGGACCACACCTCAGTGAAAGTACTTGGTAACACCCGATTGTCAAATGATTAATACTTTTCTAGTTATATACAAAATGTGTTTTCTTTATTTTTTATAGTTTTATAAAAATAATTGTTACTTATTATTGTAGTACCTAAAATGTTTTCCCTTATGAGTTAATAATAGTTCCATTTCAATTTCTAAGAAACCCGAATGAACAACCTCCTTCAGTTTACACTTGACATTGCATCATCATGATTTCTGGAGGAAGAAGAATCTGGTACTGGATACAGTGACTGTTAGAAGTGCTGTACCTTTTTGCACAGCGGATATGATGAGCACGCTGCTTCACTGGGCAATTTTATTCTACTTTGAACATAATTCACCATGTGGGCATTTGCCTTGTTTTTGTTTTCACTTCTTTTACAATTAGACGTTTAGTTCCAAATGCTCAATTTGGGTTCCTACTACATTTGTCCAACACCTTTTGTCTCCTTTTGAGTTGCTTGTCTAGCATTTTGTTCTGTTCTACACTTTTTCAGTTGGAATACCAGAAGGAGGACCCAGCGTAGAATATAGAAAAAATGGTTCCAGAATTAAACTTGCCCATAAACTTGTAAGAAATCATCAGTAAGGTCATCTAAAAATTAGTAACTTGAGTCTTTTAGATTTCATTTTTTACCACTGCTACCTGCCCAAATACAATGGATTGCAAAAGTATTCATACCCCTTGAACCGTT
Organism: Phyllomedusa bahiana; assembly: GCA_025379985.1. NCBI lineage: Eukaryota > Metazoa > Chordata > Amphibia > Anura > Hylidae > Phyllomedusa > Phyllomedusa bahiana. Next base: position 47,923 of record JAODAL010010606.1, read on the forward strand.
CCTCATTTTTAAATGTTACAAGCACAAACTTAAATGTATTTTATTGATATTTTGTGATAGAGTAACACAACTTAGCAAGTATTTGTTAAGTGTAAAGAAAATGATATGTGCTGTTCCAAATTTTAACAAAAAAAATGAAAATGTTGGCGTCCATATGTATTCAGCCCCTGTACTGTGATACTCCTAAATAGAGTCCAGTGTGACCAATTGCCTTTAGATGTCAACTAATTGGTAAAGAGAGTACATCTGTATGTAATTTATTCTCAGTATAACTATAGATGTTTTGTGTAGGCCTCAGAGTTTTGGTAGAGAACATTAGTGAACAAACAACATCATGAAAACTAAGGAACATACCAGACTGCTCAGGGATAAAGTTGTGGCAAAATGTATTGCAGGCTTAGATTTAAAAAAAAATTACCCAAACTCATGGAGCACTTTTCAAACCACAATCTATAAATTGAAAGAGTACGGCACAACTGCTAACCTACCAAGACATGGTTGTCCACCTAAACTAACAGTCTGGACACGAAGAGCACTAGTTAGAGAAGCAGCCAAGAGGCCTAGGGTCACTCTAAAGGAGCTGCAGAGATCCACAGGTCAGGTCAGAGAATCTCTTCACAGGACAACTATTAGTCATGTACTCTACAAATTTAGCCTTTGTGGAAGAGTGGCAAAAAGAAAGCCCTTTTTGAAAGCAATCCATAAGAAGTATAATTTGCTGTTTCTAAAAAGTTATGTAGGGGACAAAGCAAGCATGTGGAAAAAGATGCTGTGGTCAGATGAGATCAAAATTAAAATTTTTGGCCTAAATGCCTAAATTCTATGTGTGGAGGAAAGCAAGCACTACACACCACCCTGAACATACCAACCCCACTGTGAAGCATGGTTGTGGCAGCATCATGCTGGAGGGAAGCTTTATTTCCATGGGGACTAGTAAGCTGCTCAAAATTGAAGGGAAGATAGATAGAGCTAAATACAGGACAATCCTGAGAGAAAACCTGTAAGTGGCTGCAAAAGACTTGAGGCTGTTGCATAGGTTCACCTTCCAATAGGACAATTACTGTAATCTGTAACGGCTGGGTAGTGGATCCACTGGATCTCCGCAAGCGGTGGCAACAACCGCGCCAGGGAGCGGAGTCTAAGTAGGTCCCGGTTTTCACCAGAGCCCACCACAAAGCGGGATGGACTTGCTGCGGTGGGATTCTACCAGGTCGCTACCCCTTATGCGGCGGGCTTGCGGTGGCGGCCGATGTGCAACGAGGTACAGAATCGTGAGACAAGAACCGTAGTCGTGGGCAGGCAGGAAGGTCAGGGCAGATGGCAGAGATTCGGAGTCGAGAAACGTAGCAAGAGGTCGGGTACACGGCAAGGCAAGAACACACTTAAGGAACACTTTTTCTAAGGCACGAGGCAACATAGATCCAGCAGGGAAGTACCATGGGCCGAACCAATATATAGGGGCAGCGTCCGGCAATTAGCCAATTATCGGCACGCTGGCCTTTTAAATTTACAAGAACAAGCGCGCGCCCTAGGGAGCAGGCATGCGTGCCTCGGCTGGACGGAACAGGAGCGTGGTGTGGTGAATACACAGAGCAGTGCGCCCGCGGCTCGTCCCGCGGCTAGCGGCGCCACCCGTCTCCGGCAGGCACCCCGGGGAGAGGGCACGGGTGCGCCTGCGGCCCGCGGGCTGGAGCGGGCGCCACTCGCTACATAATCATACAGTCAAAGCTACAATGGAAGGGTTTAAATCAAAGCATATTCAAGTGTTAAAATGGCCCAATCACAATCCAGACCTAAATTTCATTGAGAATCTGTGGCATAACTTAAAAATTGCTGTTCACAAATGTTTGTCAACCAATCTGCCTAAGCTAGAGCTATTTTGCAAAGAATGGGCAAAAATTCCAGCATCTAGATGTGAAAAACTGATAGAGACATTCCCCCCACAGACTGCAGCTGTCATGGCAGCTAAAGATGGTCCTACAAAGTATGGAATCAGGGTGGTTGAATGCATATTCATGGCACACTTTTCAGTTTTTTTTAATTTACATAAATTTGAAAGAAGCACATATCATTTTCTTTAAACCTCACAAATACTTGCTACTTTGTGTTGCTTTATCACAATAAATCATTAAAATAAATTTAAGTTTGTGGCTGTAATGTTTCAAAATGGGGAACAGTTCAAGGGGTGTTAATACTTTTGCAATACACTGTATGTTACCCATATATTTGCCAGAGCTGTTGTTTAGCATCAGATGTCAAAGGAAGCAGGTGATACTGTATGGTCAGAAGTTTGTTTTTTCTCAGTTTATCAGTGATAGTTTGGTGACATATAGGAGGGTGTTGGGATGATGTTAATGCATCATTACTCCCAGCTCACAGTCTATAAACTTGTATTCTGTTAACATCTCTAGGGAAAGAAACCATAGGAATTTTTTTTCCCATATCTGCTCTCCCCTATAATCTGCATGGTTCCTTCTTAGAAAATTGCTGTAAATGAAGCTGTAGTCACCAGAAGTAAAGTCTAGCTGGTTTAAAGTTGTTATTACATATTATTAGTTGTTATTTTTATAATATTTATATTTCCTTTATTATTTTAAAGGCTTTTTCTCTGCAAAAAACAGATATAATTTAATAAAAACAACAGATCTAGGTTTGTTTGTCCAAAGCTCCGGTAGCTTCAAAAGGATATTGCCATGGTCGTACGTTGCTGGTAAAACAGTGATATTACTGGCAAATTCGTTCAGCCATTACTATATACATGCTGCCGTGGGTTCACCTGCATGCAGCTACCAGACTGTTAGGCTCTACCCTGATTGTGTTGTTTTTCAGCACCATAGGTACATAATAGTTTCTAGGTAAAACTATGTAGATGTGTAAATGGCTTATTAGCACCTTAATCTCTTAACGACTGGCCACTATCTTTTGACGGTGGGTGATGCAGGTCATTCTTCTGCAGTGATGCCAGAAGATGTCACTGTAGACAAAGGGGTTTTGCTGCTTTCAGGGCCGCAGCGGCGCCAGGAAGAGAGTTGTAGTTAATAGTCCTGTTCCTAGAGCAATCTCTGTAAGTGAAAGGAAGAGGAAGTATGTGATCCTGGAATAATCAAACGACATTCCCCGGCTCCATTGGGTGATTGAGATTCGCAGTGACCTGCATGATTCTACAGTCAGCCCTGGGGACCTAGAGTAGCCCCAGGGCTGTCTGTATAGGAAGCCTGCAGTCAAGGCACACTGTGTGCTGCCCTTACTGCAGCCTGGGTCAGTATGACACAGAAGGTAATGTATTAGCATACATGAATATGCTAAAACATAAAAAAGTGTAGAAAAAAATAAACAAATAATAAAATAAAAATAAATATAAAAAAAAAAAATTATTGTTCATACATTACACAGAAAAAAAACAAACTTACACATATTAGGTATCTACACGACCATAATAACCTCTGGAATTAAATTGAACAGGTTATTTAGTGTTATATGTGAATGGTGCAAAAAAAAAAAACAGATGCAGAAAAACTATTTTTTAGGTTCATGCTGCAAAAAAAGTTTTAAAAAATTCTACAGTATTTTATTTGTAAACTTAATCTACGCCCCCAAAAAATACAACTTCTGTCACATAAAACAAGTCTTCATACAACTACGTCACTTAAAAAAATAAAAAAGTTGTTGAAACACAGGCAGGTAGAAGCTACAAAATTTAGCTGGTCATAAAGGCCTTTTCATACCTGGTGAATGTAAGGGGTTAAAGGGGTTCTCTTATAACATACTGATCAATCACAGTCTGAGAGTCCCAACCCTGGCAATTGTTTTGTTGAAGTTTATTGCAAGGTGGATGGCAAAGAAAGCAGCTGTACAGGGAAAATGCCAAAAAAGGCCTCTGTCAATGCAATCTATGGGTATGTTCACACGATTTAAAGCTGAGCTTCAGAGGGACGCGCTAGCCAGCAAGTCCCTATGAAGCTCTCACTGACATTCATTCTTCCCAGCGTGTAATCGCCATGAAGAATTGACATGTCAGTTCTTTCCTCGGGTGCGTATTGTGCGCTGGGGGATAGAACAGATAATCATAGCTCTCAATGAGAGCCATGAATTACCATAATGTCAGCCTGTACTTTGGGCTTATTGAAGCGCAAATATGCGCCGAAGTAAGGACCGGCATGACGCTGTGTGAACATACTCTAAGGATATGTTCGCAAGGCTGATTTGGAATCTGATTCTGGCATGGATTCATCACTGAATTTGCCTTATATTCATTGTCCAATCTGACTGCAATCCTCATCTCATTGTTTCCCATATAAAATCCATGTTGTTGAGCACTATGAAAATTTTCAGTGCTGAAAAAGATTTGAATCCAATTGAATCCTTACCTCACATTCTATTATGTAGGATGCTGAAATCTGCCGTTGAAAATCAAAGTAAAAATCCATGGTTTCCACCTTGATTCAGTGCTACAAATCAGCCATGTGCACGTACCCTAAGATGTGAAATCCCACATTCATCATGTTTTGCATATCCTCGTTATTACATGATTATATTTACAAAATATGTATGAACATGCTTTAATCTTGATGCAAAAAAAGTGGTTTTTTTTGTGGGGGGTGGGGATTCTTCAGTCAAGCTTGACTTAACTTTTTCTATTTTCTTTTATTTTTGTCTTCAAAAAAGAAAAGACACCCAGTGTGAAGTTTTATTTTATAATTTTTTTACATATTGGGTTAATCAGTGTTTAAGTCTCATTTAAGTAGTATTGAAAAGTATGAAAGTTACATTTATCTCTGCAAGTACTCCCTAACGTTGATGAGTATTTGTGCAGCAGTCTGGAGGAGGCAGAGGAAAGAATAGGAGTAGTTGTTGTCAGTGGTCATTAGGATCCGAGGGCTCGACCAATCTTACCTTACTACAGGGCTCACAAAGTGATAAGGGGGTCTGCAATGAGTAGCAGATGGCTGGGTTCTTCTCTTGGGAATCTCCCCTATACTCTGCTTCCCTGGTCATTTGTGAGGTGTCCCTGGTGTTAAGTACAAAATAACAGAAAGGAGGCAAAGATGGAGGTGATCAGCTGGAATTTACTTGTGGCTCAGTTCTTAAGAGCAAGGTAATTGGTTACATTTTATCCATACAATACAGTGGTGGAAATAAGTATTTGATATACTGTCGAGTTTGCAAGTTTTTCCACCTACAAAAAATGGAGATGTCTGTAATTTTTATCATAAGTACACTCCAACTGTGAGAGACAGAATCTAAAAAAAATTCCAGAAAATCACATTGTATGATTTTTAAATAATTAATTTGCATTTTATTGTATGAAATAAGTATTTAATTTGAAAAAGAACTTAATATTTGGTACATAAAGCTTTGTTTGCAATTACAGAGGTCAGACATTTCCTGTAGTTCTTAACCAAGTTTGCACACTCTGCAGCAGGGATTTTGGCTCACTCCTACATACAGGTCTTCTTCAGATCTTGCAGCTTTCGGGACTGTCACTGGGCTACATTGGGTTTCGGCTTCCTCCAAAGATTTTCGATTTAGTATACGCCACTCCAGGACCTTGAAATACTGTACTTCTTATGGAACCACTCACTAGGTAGCCAGACTGTGTGCTTTGGGTCATTGTCCTGCTGGAAGACCCAGGCACGACCCATCTTCAATACTCTTACTAATGAAAGGAGGTTGTTGGCTAAAATCTCACGATACATGGCCCCATCCATCCTCCCTTCAATACGATGCAGTCATGTTGTCCCCTTTGCAGAAAAGGATATGATGTGTCCACCCCATGCTTTATGGTAGGGACGGTGTTCTTGGGATTGTACTCATGCTTCTTCCTCCTCCAAGCACGGCAAGTGGAGTTCATACTATAATGCTCTATTTTGGTCTCATGTGACCACATGACCTCCTCCCATGCCTCCTCTTGATCATCCAGATGGTCATTGACAGACTTCAAACAGGCCTGGACAAGTTCTGGTGTGAGCAGGGGGACCTTGTCTGCCCTGTATGAGTTTAATCCACAACGGTGTAGTGTGTTACTAATGGTAATCTTTAAGATTGTGGTCCCAGCTGTAGTCAGGTCATTGACCAGGTCCTCCCATGTAGGTCTGGACCAATTCATGACTGTTCACAGAATCAGCCTTAACCCACAAGGCGAGATCTTGCATGGAGCCCTAGACCAAGGTAGATTGACAATCATCTTGCATTTGTTCCATTTTCTAATAATTGCACCAAATTTTGTTGCCTTCTCACCAAGCAGCTTGCCTATTGTATTGTAGCCTTGATCAAGTCTACAATTTTGTCCCTGGTGTCCTTAGGTAGCTCTTTAGTCTTGGCAATGGTGGAGAGGTTGAAATATGATTGAGTGTGTGGACAGGTGTCTTTTAAACAGGTAATGAGTTCAAACAGGTGCAATTAATACAGGTAATGAGTGCAAAGTAGGAGGGCTTCTTAAAGAAAAACCTAACTGATTTGTGAGAGCCATAATTCTTGCTGGTTGGTAGGTGATCAAATACTTACTGTATTTCATGCAATAAAATGCAAATCATTTTTTAAAATAAATAATTACATACAGTATTTTCTGAATTTTCTTTTATATTCTGTCTCTCACAGTTGAAGTGTACCTATGATAGAAATTATAGACCCCTACATTCTCTGCCGGGGGGGAACTGGTAAACTCACTGGAGTATCAAATGCTTCTTCCCCCCACTGTATGTTTTACTTCTTTGCTATGCAAGTAGAATTACTAAATCCTATCTTAAAAGGGTTTTACCACATGGTAAAATCCTTCACTATTTGCTCGCACCTAGCGCCACCCTCCTCATTCACATACACGGTCGGCTCTCAGTTAGCTGCAAGCGTCCAATGCAGGGGATTTTACCATGTGAAAAAAAACCCTTAAATTATTTGGAAGAGGGGAGGGGAGGCTGATTCAGCCTTAATGCTATCTGACCAGTTAATTGATGTGAGGACTTGGGCAGCTTCTTCTCACATACTAAACACACTCTCATTTAGGCAGCTTACTGGACATCCATGAAGAGTTGGCTAGTATCTATGTTCCTCCTTAAAGGGGTTCTCTGGGAAAAGAAGGAATACATAAACTACATGTCATAATGAAAAAAATCCTAAATAACTTTAATTAGAAAAGTCTACTTGTTTTGTCTAGGGGATAATCATTATAGAAGAACAAAATGGCCGCTGGGGTCCTTCCTCAGCAGAAACCTGTCCTACAGAAAGTAGGACATACTCTGTGAGTTACTTCCTGAGTAGAAAGGAGACTGTGGGCTGTACACACACATACATACACATATATAATTGGGTGTGCATATAGTATATAGAATCTATAGCTCAGCTTGGAGACAGCAGCTTTTGTAGCTCTCAGTCAGTGCGCCTAGCAACTGTAGCTTTGCTCACTAGTCCAGTGAGGAGAAAGATCCAACATGGCGATATTATGCAATATAAAAGCATCTGTAAGTGGTTCACACACCGAATTGTGACAGTTACTGCTTATCTTTAGAATCCCTCCGTTATATGTTCTTATTTTTTTGGTTTCCCACACAACCCCTTTAGAGTATGTTCACACAGCTTATTTTGGGGCGTGTCTTGCAGCGTATTTTGCTGTGTACTGCGTTTAATATGCGGAGAAATGCGCCCCATAATTACGGAACTATGTATTACGCCTCCTCTTCCTGCTCGTACAATACAATCGTATTGTATGCGCAGGGAGCTAAGTGACATGTCAATTAATTGCGCCAAATGCACGCCACTAGTAATGCATGTCTATAAGGCCGGCGGTTGCCCCCCACCCCTCCCCCCCATCCCAGGATTACATGCTAATCAGCATGAGCTCCCGAAACACACGATGTACTGTGGCGCATACTGTATGTTATTAATGTACAATAGTGGAAGAAGGCTTAAAAAACATTCATTTTAACCCTTGCTGGAGTGTATCCTCTATACGCTATATTTGCACAAACTGTAATTTCTATAAGAAATCTTAGCAGCAGCCATTTTCACTTTAGATTGTAAGGGTATGCTCACATGGCAAACGCATCATGACCTTAAGGCCATGTCTACACAGCATTAGTTTTAGGTAGGATTTTTAAGCAGATTCAGTATTTAGAATCCACAAAAATCTGACTGCAAACCGCTCCCCATAGACCTCAATAAAAAATGTGAGCTGTAGTCTACACAGCTAGGATTTTCTATTGCCAGATTTCTAATCCGCCGATTTTATTGAACATGTTCTATAAACCGTACGTGTGCTGCATGTTTGGATGCGTTTTTGCTGCAGCAGAAATGCAGACTATAGTTTTAAATAGGGCGTCTGCTGCGTCAAACAGATCAAGAATCGACATGACAATTCTTTGAACAGATCCGAAAGACGCATTAGTAAAACACACATCGGCGATCATTCGTCTGAACGCCAATGTGTGTTTTACATTGAAATCAATGTAAATCACACTGCACATTGTAAGATGTGTGGTTGTGTCCGTTTTGGGTCCAAAACACGGATCCAAACACGCATCTAAGAAACGTGGTGTGAGCATCCCCTAAAGGTAAAAAAATAAAGAGCAACAATGAGAACAAAATACTGCATCATAAAACAGTCACAAATTCTAATCCATATGTTGTTCTTCTGAGCTGTGCCAATGGATAACAATCCGAGCCAGTTATATCCAGAAATGAAAGGCAGCTGCCATTGTTCCCAGAATCCCTTTACTAAATGATAAATTGAAGATGGAAACCTGCATGAAATAAAGTCTGCGCTCTATGTTGTAGAGCAGATGTTTACAGTGATCAATGTGTTGTTTTATTGTAGACAGAAGATTTTCAAACATCATTAGTTTTTAATGGAGTCACTTGAAGCATGGCGGCTTCGTCAATTGCATGTAAACCTTTGTTTTCACATCAGTTTCAAATTATTATTATTATTATTATTTATTTTTGAGCGCCCTTGGTTCCAGGGCGCTGTACATTCAGGTTTCATACATAGCATAGGTCAAACAAGTACAAAGGTGACAAATTAATAACTAACAACTGGTACAGAGGAGAGAGGTCCCTGCCCTGTGAGGGCTTACACTCAAAAAGGAAGGTGGGAAAAGAGACAGAAGGTGAGGGGCAGACATGTTTGTGGGCCGGTGTACCGGTGGTGGGGTTATTGTTGGTTATAGGCAATCCTGAGAATGGGTTTCAGGTTGCTTTTGAGGCTGGTGAGAGTGGGGGAGAGTTGAGGTGTTGGGGTAGTGAGTTCCAGAGTATGGGGAAGCACGGAGAAGCCCTTGGAGACGGTTTGTGTGAGGAGCTGATAAGGGGAGAGCAGAGGAAAAGGGTTCCTGTGAGGAGCGAGATTGCGTGAGGGGAGATATCCGGAGATTAGCGCAGAGATGAGGAGGGGAGAGGTTATGTTGGGCCTTGTAGGTCAAGGTTACTAACTTGAACTGGATTCGCTCGGCACAGGGAAGCCAGTGAAGCGATCGGCAGAGGGGAGAGGCAGGGGAGTAGCGAGGAGAGAGGTGAATCAGACGGGCAGCAGAGTTAAGGATGGATTGGGAGGGGAGCGAGGGTGCTAGCTGGGAGGCCACAGAGAATGGTGTTGCAATAGTCTAGGCGTGAAATAACAAGGGCATGGACAAGCATTTTTGTGCTTTCAAAAGTTAAGGAATTAGCGGATACGGGAGATATTTTTCAGGTGGAGGCGACAGGCAGAAGTGAGGGTTTGGATGTGTGGTTTGAAGGACAGATTTGGGGTCAAGGCTTATCCCAAGGCAGCGGACTTGTGGAGCTGATGAGAGAGTGTAAAACCATTGACTGTGATAGAGAGATCAGGTGGAAAGGGATGGAGTGGGATTGGTGGTAAGATAATGAATTCAGTTTTCTCCACTTTTAGCTTCAGGGACGTGAGGAGAGAAGGAGGATAAAGGACGAAAGACAGTCAGGGATCCGCGAGAGTAGAGAGGTAATATCTGGGCCGGAGATGTAGAGTTGGGTATCATCAGCATACAGGTGGAATTGAAAGCCATGCGATGCTATTAGTTGACCCAGACCAAGAGTGTAAAATAGAAAAGAGTAGTGGGGCCCATGACTGACCCCTGGGGGACACCAACAGAGAGAGGGGAGAGGAGGAGGTGGTGTGAGAGTGAGAGATGCTGAATGTCCGATCAGTGAGGTATGAGGAGATCCAGGAAAGGGCCAGGTCCGTGATGCCGAGGGAGGAGAGGATTTGTATGAGGAGTGAGTGGTCGACAGTGTCAAAGGCGGAGGACAGGTCTAGGAGGAGAAGCACAGAGTAGTGGCGTGATGCTTTGGCAGTTGCTAGGTCGTTGGTGACTTTGGTTAGGGCGGTTTCTGTAGAGTGATGATACTCATTACTGTTTAGGGGATATAGACATTCAGCTCCTTCTACAGAAAAGATAGGGGTAACTCGACCTTTCCCCCCCCCGGGGGCAAATAATCAGTTACTGCTGCTCCAGCAATACAGCTAAATACCATAGCCATGTCTCTTTCATAATATGGGTACTACAGTGATCAGCCTGGCACCACCGTTCAACAGCTTGCCAGGGAAGCATTGTCTGGACAGATATGTTTCCTACAACAGACATGTCCATATGATTTATGTGTGCTCTAAAAGTATAATATAGAGGATATGGAGTATGGTATGACTGCTAGCTGGGCCCCCCTATGACTACATTCCTGACCAAGGCAGAGTGGCTTGTTAGAGCCCATTCCTTCCCTTGGCACACCGTAAAATGGGTCACATTTCCTTACAGCCCTCTCTACAGAAACCCCACTCTTGAGTTACAACATATACTGTATTTCTATGTTGACTCATGCAAACCCACTAGGAGCATTTTTTTATGGAATCCACTTGAGTCACAGAACAAATATACAGCATGAAATTATGGAGCCCAATACGCTACACAAAACGATCAATTATTTAGCACACAAGAGAACCTCTCAAAATAATCTGTGATGCCTTGTCCAAGAATCATACAGCAAGATGATGCCAGATTGCATGTACCAGAAGGTAAAGTGACATTGATCATTTTTATGTTGTGAGTAAGACGCAGCTGTAAAGCCCAGGAGAGGCTACAGACTGTACCCATATAGCATTCAGCAAATTTACATGGAGAAGAAGAATTAAAAATTAGCAAATTTTTATCTGGTACAAACAAAAAAGCATTTAAATTCAGTACTTTAAATTCAGGTCTATGTCAAACTCAACCCAAATTTAAGAGATTCAATATCGATAGACTTAAACTGAATTTTGGTAAGAAATTGCTCCCTTCCTTCCTCCAAAAAAATCAAACCTATCCTTAAATTGGGTTAAGGGTTAGTGTTAGAGTGTTTAGGATTTTTAAAGGGGTTTTATCGTTACAAAGATCATGTCTCAGATTATGGGGACAGTAAAAATAAGCACTTTTGTAATTGGGTTGCATTACCTCTGTCACTTGGTTTAGCAGATAAAAGCATCTCTGTAAATCTGTCTTCTATTTCTGCTGTTGCTGGTCAGAACGCCCCCTGGTCGATTTTTGGCACCTAGACACGCCCCCTGCACTGTGATTGGCTGGCTGACATTTCATTCAGCCTGTTGGGATACGCCCCTAGACAGGAAACGCCCTGGCCACGCCCCCTGCACTGTGATTGGCTGCCTGCAAACTCTGTGTTTACTCCCCTTTGAACTGTTAAAATCGATAGTGAAACCAAGGTCTGCTGCCTCTATGTACATCTCCCAGCTTTAGGGTCAATGTTCTGGGCAATTACTGGCTGTTTAAGGGGCTTTTGCCAAGAGGTTGATTAACCTCCTCAAAGATCCAGTCCTTAAGTTGCTACTTGGAAAAGAAGCGTTTGTTCCTCAGATCGAATGCAAGCCCTGCCTCCTTATGACATCATCACCTGTAGTGTATAACATAAGGATTCAACACTGTGTCTGTATAAGTTGCTTGTGTGGTGCAGAGCTTAGGTGATTAGCCCTCCAAGACAGAGGTTGGGAGTTCAAGCCCCATCAGTAGTTTTTTTTTTTTTTTCTTTAAAATTTGAACACATATGTAAAGATATGAAAATATATGTGTAGACATCTATAATTTTATTCATATACACACACAAAGCTCCCCTATATAGTGTCCTATCCTGCAGTCACACTTCCAACATACGTGATACAATGCATATATTCTGGGGGGATGAGACATGATATAGGGGAGCCCTGTATGTGTATATATATCATTATAGAGATTAACATATATTATAGGTCTCTCTACATATGTGTAGAATTTAGGGGGGAAAAAAATATACCCTGTGAGGGACTAGAACTCCAAACCCCTTCGTTGTAAAAGCAATAGTCTGTCACTGCTCACTGCTCACTGCTCTACCTCTGCACCATGAGCCCATGTCAGTTACAGGCTGAGCAGGGCCTTCTCTCAAAGCTGATTTGCTTCTCTCCCCATTGTTTTCACTCAAGTCATTGACAGCAAGCAGAGATCTTTACTTGAAGCCGACATGTGTAGTTGAGTAAAGATCTCTGCCTGTTGTCAGTACAATTTGGATGTACACCACTAGAAGTAACAGCTGCTGGCTTTCAGTTGTGTGTAACGTATGAGCTCTAATCGGTGGTTGCTGCAGGTTGTGGAGTCTCAAGGCTGCAGACATAAGCAGGCAGGAGGCTACAGAGCTGTTATATCCAGACAACCTTCTGCATCCCCTGCTTTAAACAAAATGATGATGTCACAGTTCTTCAGTGAGGGGAGACACGCCTCCTGGGAGGAGAGACACGCTTGCTGACAGGAGAGACACACCCCCGGATTTCAAACTCAATCTGAGAAAATTAGCTGAACAGCACGAGCAGCTCAAACGATAACACCCCTTTAAGGAGTTAACTTACCTTTTAGCCTCACTCAGGGTCTTACATTGCTTCATGCATTGTATTGCTCACGCCACATCATCACTTGAACTGTGATGTCTTCACCCTCTGTTTTAGAAATCAGAATGATATTGGATGTGACGTACAAGGTCCATATCATATCCAACGTCACTTCCACTTTCTACAACATAGGGGAAACCCAGGAAAAAAACACATTTTCCTCAAGTTTAGGTGAACCAGAATTGAACATGGTCCTGTACAAGTAACACTAAAAAGGATCCAGGAGGGGAGTCACTGACAACAGCAGAATACACAGGGCTAAAATGATTTGGTGCTATCACCCAATACATTACAACACTAGTAAATAGCCCATTTCAGGACAGTAACTCTAATAGAAAATGGATCCGCTAATGAGTTGTCCCAGAACAATGACTGCGATCTATATAAATAAATTTTCATGCTCTGGAAAATTATTTAGTGGGATTAGGAATAATAGTTGTGCAGCAAAGGCATCAGCTATTTTGAATACACAGAATACCAATGACAAATAACATGGAGTCTGCCTTGCATGTTGCCCCAGTGGCCTACTTTTGTAGACTCAGCAGATTTTTTAGTGTCGCAACAGCAACTGTCTGCTACATTGATGAGTGCAGGGCACAGTGTAGTGCGATTGTATGATGTAGCCTTCTTCTCTGCCCCTCCAAATGCTTGTATAGGCTGTAGCCTGGGTTGCTCCATGCCACTGATCCATGAGGTGAGCGGGTGCATTGGCATCGCTACCCCTTAATCCCCAGCCCTGGCTGGTGAATGCAGGCCACAGTGTCCTCTACTGAATAAACTATTAGGTGTCAAGTCCCCCTTTCTTCGCCCACATATATAAATGCCTTAGCATGTCATGTGGTCATCAAACCACATGGTAACAGCATTTTAGTTACAAACAAACACAAGACACGCTAAGGCAAATATTTATTATTAGATTGCTACAATGCCATGACCATGGAACATTCTGCCTAATATTTGAGACAGCTTTGCCATTACACAATTTCTATTGCAAATGAGAATTCACGCTGGGAAACAATTGTTTTCACTAGGTTTTTTCTTCAGCCATTTGCATGGAACATATTTAACAGAGTTTTTAAAATATTACTTGTTTTTTGCTAAACAATAACCTTTTATTATACATAATACAATTAAGACTCTACACAAACACCTCCTTGTGCATTTCATTTTTACTTTATAACACTTTTAGTCATTGGATGACATCTTCAGTTATGTGTATGCAAATATAAAGTGTGTTTCTTATTTTCAATCCATTAGAAATACACATTTCTGATCACCAACATATTTCAGCTGTCTTCATACCATGCACCTTGCAATCTGTTCCTTTTTTCATCCTGTGGTACTCGTATTCTCCTAACATCCCATTACTAGTATGATGATCCATACACACCAGGACCTCTGTGCGATCAATAGGCGAAAAGTAATCAAGTTTGAGCTAATTCCTACCTCAATCTCTTTTCTGAGATAAGAAGCTGTGTCTGCCCACATCTTCCATCCATCAAGCTGATCAAATTTCAGCAATCCAAGAAACTCCTTTGTAATGGCCGTGATCTCTGGTGTGTCCTTTACACGAGTTATAGTCTTCATTCCTAGTCATGCTGTATTATTGTAGTACTGAGGAAATATACATCATTCCAGAGAAGTAGGACCATTCATCCAAAATAGTGAGCTGCTATTGTGACTTAATCAAAGTGGTTTGTGACAAGTCATCATTAAGCAATATTTACTGTTGGTCTTCTCCTAGGTATTGTGAGTCAATGTACCATAAATTAGCCATTGCGCCTCAAGCTAAGCCCATTATTTAACAATACCTTATAACATTTTTTATAATGACCTGGCTATGAACCCTTTATAAAGGCATTCTCCATCTTAAATATAGATGGTCAAAACTTAGGATAGGCCATCGATGCTTGATCAGCTGAGGTTCAACTTCCTTGACACCCTCTGATCAGGACAATTAAGAGCACAGTGTCTCGTTCGTGCAGGTGGCTGGAATGGTCAAATAATCTCCAAAAAAATGGGAATCTCACAAAAGAACAGACTATTAATCACTATATTTACTTTTTTGCCATAGGCAAACTTAAACTCTATCAGTTCTCAATCTATAAAACACTAAAACATAACTTTTATTATGTACTTAACCTCTATGCACACTATTTAAAAACCTGATTTCTAACCTCTCAATTTTTCCCTTCAGAGATGGCTAATTAGTGAGCACCTGAATAGGGTGTGTACCTAAGAGGATATAAAAGGAAGTGAGCTACACCACATGTGACCGGACCTCTTACCTCTGATGAAGCCAGGTTAGCTGGTGAAACATGTTGGGGAGGTCAGGCATGACATTTTAAATTGTGATTTCTCACTTCTGTCTACAAATTATCACCCGCTGCAGAAGGTGTTCCAAGGAAGCCTTATATGTTTTATGTCCATTAGATTAGGGATAACTGCCCAAGTAGGATGCTTTGGATCCCTTACTGAAGTTAGTAAATTACTGTATATATAAGGTTTTCCTGTTAGTGGGTGGGTTCAACCAGACTTGATAATGGAGTTATTCCTTGAGAAGTAGAAAGGGAAAAATTGAGAGGTTAGAAATCAGGTTTTTAAATAGTGTGTATAGAGGTTAAGTACATAATAAAAGTTACATTTTAGTGTTTTATAGATTGAGAACTGATAGAGTTTAAGTTTGCCTATGGCAAAATAGTAAATATGGTGGCTGGAATGGGACTTATTATAATCACAGCCACAGCTACTGTATCTATAGGGTTAAGCTTTTGTATAAGTGTTAACAATGAGAGGGATATGGCTCTGTTGAAAAAAAGGTGCAGGAGGTTGATACACCATTAATCAAACAAAGATAGCAAGTGCTAGGGGTAAACTATCAATAGTCCTAGTTAAATACAATTAAATTGTATGATCGGAATATGCAAAGTAAATGTAGATGTTACGGGTGCCCCTGCTCCCCTTAGGCAGATCGCAGGTGCACTTCTGTCTCTTCTTCTGCCGCTCCAGGCATGAGTGATGCTGTGACCAGCATGTTAGACCCTGGGCACACTCGCAATGCCCGGTCACTACTCCCATACTCATCTCTCCTTGCTCTCTGCTGTTCTTCTGCCGGCTGGTACACGTGACCCCACTACCTAGGGAGCGTGCACGCTGGCTCAGTAACATTTAAAAGGGCCAGCACACAGGTTATTTGTAATCTTTGGGCTCTGATCTTATGTAGTCCTGTCTTTTCCTCCATGTCTTTGCCGGATCTATTTTGCTCATGCCTCTAGAGAAAGCGTTCCTTTGTCTATCTCTCTCTACCATGTAGCTAACCTCCTGCCTTATTCCCTTGGCCACGCTTTGCCTGCTGCCTGCCTTGACCTTCCTACCTGTTTGCAACTACGAGTCTGCCTTATAATTCTCTACCTCACTACACCTGGGCCGCCACCACAAGCAAGTCAAGGAAACGACCTGGTACAGCAAGTCTAAACTGCTTTGTGGCGGGCTCTGGTGAAAACCAGGGGCCCCTTAGACTCTGCTCCTTGACGTGGCTTACAAGACCGCTTGCAGTTGTCCAGTGAATCTACTACCAACGGTCCTAACAAGATGGCACAGTTATTTGAGTATACAGTAGTGAGCAGGTAGGTAAAATGCCCAAGACGAAAAGATTTAAGGCTATGTCCACATTTTCAATTTTTTTGGTTGCATTATATAAAAAGTCTTATTTCGAATATCCTAATATTTTTTGAGTACATCTCCTATGCTGCCTAAAAGTCTCTATGGTTACACTTTTGTATTGTTTGATCCTGCAGAAATGTATGTACATACTACCTTTGATTTGAGACCTGCTTGTTTCCAACAAAGTTTTCCGAGACTGTCGAAGACTTGATGTATTTAGCTAACTAATGTCACATATGTATTATCAAAGCCTGTAAACATGGAGACATATACAGTAGGTCCCCATGGAAAAAAAATTAAGAATAATTATAATACCTTAGTGACCAGGTTTTTATAGGGAGCGCATAAAGGTAAGTTCACGTTGCTGGTTTGCAGCACTGAAAATTTCAGTACTGAATTAGTATGGAATTCATGCCTAAAATCCAGACCAGTAATAAGGATTTTGGACATGAATTTCATGTAGATTCAGAAACAGATTTTCAGCATCCTGTATAATTAGGTGAGAACTTAGGGCTGAATCCACCTCAACAATTGACATGTCAGTTCTTTTTTCTGTGGTGACTTTTTTCAGTGCTGAGAATAAATCCACACAGGGAAAATCAGCATTCTGTACACTACAGAGTGGGTATTACATTAGAAACAATGTGAGGTGGATTGCAGTCAGATTTGGACGCTGATTCTGACGCAGATTCAGCACCAGAATCAGCATCCAAATCAGCTATGTGAATGTACTCAAATGCTTTATGAGGCAGTCAGGGCAGCGATTAGAGCAATACAGCTGGTACTACCATATGGGGTCCGGCCATACTGGGAAACAAGAGGGGTAGCCTTTCGAAGCAACTGCCCTCTTTTTGTACACGTTTGGTGGAAAGAACAGCTTGTTCTTTCTACCATACAGGTTGTTTCAGTTTTATGCGCAACCTTTTTGATGCACATACAAGTATAAGAAGTATGGGCGCCAACTACTGGGGTCTGACACTGTGCAGGAAGTGCTATAAAGTGACGCCACACTGCACTCACTGGAGACTACACAGAAGAGCGAGGTGTTTGGCGGGTACAGGTGATTTTTTTTTATTACTTTCAATGGGGTGACTATGTTCCTACCTGCATACTGAAGGGCACTATTTACCTAACTATCTACTGGGAGGAGCCAAATATAGCAAGCTTCCTACTGGAGGGCCCTATATAGCTACCTACCTAGTGGGGGGCACCCATATAGCTACCTATGTACCTTCCTACCGAGGAGCGTTATATACTTAACTACTGGGGGCCATATTTACCTACCTACCTACTGGCTGGTCCAATATACTTAGATAGCTACTGGGGAGGCCCAATATACCTACCTACATACTGATGGAGCCTATATACCTATCTATCGAGTGAAGGGCCCTACATACCTAGCTACCTAGTGGGGGATTTATATACCTTCTTTCATACCATGGTGCTTTATATACCTACCTTCTAAGGGAGCTCTATACCTACCTAAGTACTGTGGACATATATATCTACCTACTGGAGGAGGCTATGTAACTACCTATTTACTGGGAGACCTGTATATCTACAGTACCTACACGTCTACATCATTATCAGCAATAAAAAGTGATGTATATATAAGGCTAGTAGTGCTGATAGCCTAGAGTCAGTATCAGCAGCATTACTACAGTAGCCTCACTTATACATCCCTTTCTATTGCTGATAGTACTTGTTCGCAGTTACTGATATACCCACCAGCTCTTTCTTTTTGTGGTCATACATGTTTTTTATGTTACAAATGTTACTGTATTTGTATTTTTTATCTTGTCTGACGCTCTCTGTTACTAACATTGTTTAGATTTGTATTTTTACAATACTATAGATTTATTTCACTTATATAATTATTGTATGTCTTTCTCTTGCACTATGTAATTTTTTGCTTTTGGGTTCACTGTATTAGTGCGTTGCTTAGAGGTTATTATTGGATTTGAGGAACTCTATGGCTTATGGTTTGTAACTAAACATAGACAGATGATAGTAATATGTGTTTATAATGATTTGTTAATCCGTAGTCACAGAGCAAAAGTATTAAATGGACCACCATAAAATATAATTTTATGTACTGTACAAAATACCTGATAAGTATAGAATTAAAAAGTATAAATAGGTAACAGATACACTTAAATCCAGTTAAAAGAGTCAAAACCTTTATGCATTATGAACCTGCTAGTGCTTTGTATGTCTGGTAGAGGCTCAAGATATCAATTTAGGAAAAAGGACCCCTATAATGGATGAAAGCTACGTGAAATAGACTTTCCTTTATTCTGACTTTCCCTTAGAATCAATCCTTTTGCACAGTGACCACCACAACAAGGGCAATCTCATAGTGCTGTCCCTGACAATCCATCAACTTCATTTCTCATTAGTTATAGAATGGAAACTAGTGGTTCACACAGAACGAACATCCAGGCACTTTTCAAATGGTAGTCATGCTGAAATCATCAGTTGAAAAAAAGGTAGCAACTCACATTGAATGAGTTTGAGTGTGTAATGTGGTGCAGGATACAGCAAGAAAAAGAGTCACAGATGAGGTGACAGGTTTTATTCCAGTCTCATTCTTAATGTCGAAGCATATTGTTACGATTCTCCCACATGGTATAAAGGTTCAAGATGCTTGATTACTGATACTGAGGACCTGGGACCACATCTCCCCACCTTGTAGGAGTAGCCTCTTTCCTCATGCACTTTAATTCCACCCTCCTGGCTAGCACATTTCCCCTAGGACTTGCTGAAGAGCTGCTTGGTCCACCACTCAAATGCAAAGATCTGAAGGCTTTCCCATTCCTCCTCCCACCATGCATGACTAGTGACTGGTGGAATTCTTGTCCCTGCCTCGTGGTTTCCGTCTCACATTGATGACGATGTTTCTAGAAGCTGAGGGAGCATTCTCCCTTCAGACTGGTTCAGGTCTGTGAGTCCCCCAAGGCCCAGTTGATAATGGGGCAGCATGGGGCCAGGCAAACTTTTCTTATGCTGCTGTAGAATGGTATTGGGGTAATTTACACTAAATAACACAGTGACTGCCTACCCACCATAGCTGCCTATAGTGTCATGCTTCCTTTAAATGTGCCCCAGGAACCCCTGGCTACTCCTTCATTGGTCATGGTCTGTAACATGGCACCGGCACTTAAAGCACCAATACTTTTACAATACAAAGAATTTTTAGACTTATACAGAATCTCACAAAAAAGAGTACACCCCTCACATTTTTGTAAATATTGTATTATATCTTTTCATGGGATAACTCTGAAGACATGACACTTTGAAACAATGTACAATAGCCAGTGTACAGCTTGTATAACAGTGTAAACTTGGAGTGTCCTCAAAATAACTCAACACACAGCAATCAATATCTAAACCATTGGCAACAAAAGTGAGTACACCCCTAAGTGAAAATGGACAATTGTTCAATGACTTGAACAGGGCCGTTCCTAAGTGCGGATGAGATGGGCAATCGCCCAGGGAGGAGGTAGGATGATTCATTACTCTCCTGCCTTCTCCCTTGTACATACAGTGAGCATTGTACATAAACATTGCCGTTGCAAGGGGCTTGACGCATGGCTTTCCTCACCCCCTGCATCACTGGATCTCTTAGGTCGGAAACCTCTGCCAGCCCAGGAGATCCCAGGAGATGTGTGGCGGCATGAGCGGCAGGATGACGAAATGCCTCTTACACTGTACATCAGCTCCCGGACATGTCGCATGGACCATGGAGAGGTGAGTACCTTTTTTATTTTTTATTCGCTACAGGGGGAAATAACTACCTGGCTGCAGGGGGCAACTATCTGGCTACAAGGGTGAAATCACCTGTCCGAGGGAGCAAATATCTGGTTACAAGGGGCCAACCACCTGTCCAAGGGGGTAACTATCTGGATATAAGGGAGAAGCCATCTGTCCAAGCAGGCAACTATCTGGCTATAAAGGGGAAACTACCTGCCCAAGGGGGCAACTATCTGTCTAAGAGGGGGGCAACTATCTGGCTACAAGGGTGAAACTACCTGTCCAAGGGGGCAACTATCTGGCTACAAGGGGGCAACTATCTGGCTACAAGGGGGAAACCACCTGTCCAAAGGGGCAACTATCTGACTACAAGGGGGAAACCACCTGTCCAAGTGGGCAACTATCTGGCTACAGGGGGTAAACTACTTGGCTACAGGGGGCAGTTATCTGACTACAGCGGGCATATTACCTGGCTACAGAGGGCAACTACCTGGCTACAGGGAAGCTATCTAGCTACAGGGGTATAATTACTACCTAACTACAGGGGGAAACTATCTGGCTACAGGGGGCGATTACCTGTCTATGGGGTTCAGCTACCTGTCTACAGGGGGCAATCTACCTAGCTACAGGGGACTACTACTTGACTACAGGGGGCTACTACTTGCTTACAGGTGGCATACTACCTGGCTACAGGGGGCGTTGAACTACTTGGCTACAGGAGGTAGTTACCTGGCTACCAGGGGGCAACTACAAGGGGGCATATAACTATCTGGCTACAGGGGAAATATAACTACTTGGCTAAAATGTGCAGCATCCTGGCTACAGGGGGCAAATAACTACCTACAGGAGCCTATATAACTACATAATCGGGATCTATATTTTTACTTATTGGGAGGCCTATATAACTACCTATCTACTTAGTAGGGGACCGAGATACCTACCTATTGGGGAACCTTTAAGTCTACCTATCTAATGGGCGCTATACACCTACCTAATTGAGGACTACCTAACTAGTTTGGGAGTGTACCTACATATTGTCATAGGGAATTTAACTACTTCCTATATTGGTATACAAAACAAGACTAAAACTTGATGCACATATGGGAGCCCCACAGCATTGGGGCACTTTTACTGTTTGGGGCACAAGGGGGTAATTATTACCATTTGGTTCGCTATAGATGGGGAGTTTGTATAGAGATAGGAATTGGTAGAGAAGTGCTGATAAAGTGAGGAGTCTAAGATGTTTGTTTTGTAAAGTCTACAGTGAAGAGTTGTGGCCAGGAGAAGATGTCATGGTGGTCTGAGACAGAAGGAGAAGAAGAAGAGAAAGAGAGCAACTCTTCAGAAACGTCTCCTGTAAGTCCCTGGATGTAACTTTACTGTAATCGCTTACATATCTGCGGAGCCTCTGTAAAATTGGTATTCATCTCTGTAATGTCACTGTATGTTGGTAATATTGGTTGTAGTGTAATGGCTTATATTTTATAGCATGGTGTATTATGCATTCACTTTGTGGTGGTGATATGTGATCATGGTGTTGTGGTATTATTTGTTCACTATGTGGTGGTGATATGTGGTGTTATTACTCAGTCAGTATGTGGTGGTGATGTGTGGTCATAATGTGGTGTACTATTCAGTCTCTATGTGGTGGTGGTGGTGATATGTGGTCATGGTGTGGTGGTATTATTCAGTCACTGTGTGATGGTTATATGTGGTCATGGTGTGGCAATATTTCAGTCACTATGTGCTGGGGATATGTGGTCTTACTAGGACATTGGTACTATTAGCCTGGGATTCTGGTTTTGTGCAGCAGTGTTTTTTGGTAACTGTATGACCATTATTTAGTAGTTTTATACATAGCACATGGTGAAGCTTTTTGTGTATTTTGGCTTTGGTTGATGGTGATGCACAGTATCATATGGTGGTACATTATATTAAGTTAAGGGGGGGGGGATTTCTTCACCCTGCCCTGAGTGCAATTTATTCTAGGAACAGCCCTGACCATGCAGACTCCCACGTTGCTGTTCACTTCTTCACTTCATGGCACCTCTTCATGCCAGCTTTATGGTGTGCAACCTGTGCAGCTACATAGGGCACATCAACCCTTCGAGGTACAGGGAACCCAGTAATGCCAATAGGCAGGCTGCAAAGAGCCTACACGCAATTTCATCTCCCCTCGTCCTGTAGAAAGCACTTGTCTGCACTCTCCACTCTTGCAGCATAGTTCTATAGTATTTGCATATTGAGCTGTTAGCAGCTGTTTTCCATGTCTCTCACAGCCTATGTGCATTGTAACATGTGAGAGGAGACAGGTTTCTTCTATCTGGTCACAAATCTGCAAATGTAGGGACTACATGACAGCTCCCACTAGATACATCAGTTCACTACTATGTTGGGTTGATAATACTCAGAGCAGTCATATATACACTCAGAAAAGAGATGATACTGGGATGGAAAAATAACACTGGGGTTTGGGGGGAAATTTCGGGGCTGAAAGGGCAAACCCCAGGGGTAAGAGATTTAAATTGGGGGGAAGAAAAAAATTGTTGGGAAGGAAATTTTATAAGTCAAGTGATTCTATTTAAAATTAAAAGGGCAATGGAGCTAATGTTTGAAGGAGAAAAAAATATTTTGGGGGGGAAAATGAGATAGAGAAGAAAAGCCCTTTTGGGGGGAAAATTTTTGCCCGGGGGGGGAAAAGAACATTGTGGCAGAGAGTTTTGGGGAGGGGGAAAAGGAAATTTTGCGGGGTGAAAAAAAACATTTTTTGGGGTTTATAATTTTTTGGAAAAAAAAAAGGGGTTGAAATGCAAGGGGGAAAAAGTATAGAAGTTTCCGATGATAGTTTCCAAGGAAAGGGGGTCCGCTTTGAGAGGTAAGGGTTTTAAAATTTTTGGGGAGAGATTTATTTTGGGAAGAAATTAATAAATAAAAACCTATATAAAAAAAAATTAAAATGGCCCCCCCCCCCCACTTGAATTTTGGAAAAATGAACACAGTGTGGGAAAACCCAAATTTTTTGAAATTATTTTGGAAAAATAGTACTTATATAGGTAGTTAACCAAAAAAATGTAGATAGAAAATTTAAAAAGGGTTTTCCCCTTTTTTGAATTTGCTTAAAAATGAAGGCAAAGGTTTTTTAAAGCCATTACCAATACATTTTTTTTTCTGTTTTCCCATTTTTGCCCTGTTTTTAAAAAGTTTAGGACAAAAATTTTTTGTAACCCGGGTTTTGGGAAAGGAAGTGGGTCCCCCTGGAAACCGCAACATGGTGTTAAGACCAGGGGGGAAAGGAATTCCCAAGGGAGGTCCCCCGGTAAAACACCAGAAGGGCCCCCGCCCAAAAGGGGGTGGACTTTCTGCGGGGGAGTTACAAAGGGGTTCCCCCCCGACGGGCTTGCCCTTTTCGGGGCAGCCAAGTAAAAGCGTGGGTTTCAAAATTTGTCCCGGGCAGGGGGGTAATCGGGGTCAGGCGGAGGTCAGGAAGGAGTATGGTTTTTGTGGGCCCGGGCCCGGCAGGCGGGTTTTGGGAGGCGGGAGAAAACGTGGTCAAGAGCGGGGAAACAAGGGGAAGGTTTTCGGTAGAATTTAGGAAGGAAAAAATAGGAACGTTTTCCCCTTTGGAAGGGGGATAAAGAACCGGGAAAAGGGGGGGGCGGAAGGCCCAGGTGAAATGAGGGTGCCCCGGGAAATTTCCCAATTAAACCCCCCCCATGCCCCCCTTTTTAAAACTAAAAGAGGCCCCGGGCTAGCGTGGCCCCCTTTAAAAGGGACAGGGAAGCGCGCGGCCCGGGGCCAGGAGATGCAGGGAGACAGAGTGCTGGGAAAGGGAAATTTGGGCGCCGGGGCAAATCAAACCCCCCGCCCGGGCCGGGGGGGGTGGGGCACCCCTTCCCCGGGGCCCGGGGGGAAGACGGTCCCCGCAGGGGGGGGCGGGGGGACGCAAAAATTTTTCCCGCTTTTTCAACCCAAATTTCCCCTAGTTATGGGGAAAAACCTCTGTCTTACAGGTTTTTCAGTGTGGTAAGACAGGGATTTTCAAATCCCCCTCTCCCCGTTTGTTATCTGAAAAGGGGGAACTTGGTTTTAAATTTTTTTAACCACAAGCTTTTTAAAAATTTCGTTACGTTTACATTGTTGCATACGTTTACAAACCCTTCCACATTTTGTAAATTTTAAAAGGGACCCGCTAAAAAAGCAAAAGAAGATATTTCCCGTTCCCGGGAATTGCCTAACCAGGTGGTTTTTCCCGTTAGTCCAAGGGGGCTTTCTTGGGGGCCCCGTGGGGGCTAGTGTTTTTCCTTTTTGGCCCCCAAAGGCGGATTTTTTCACCCAATGCATTTTAAAGGGATGCGATATAAAAGAAAACTATTTTTGGGGTTAAAAGGGAAACCTTTTGCTCTTTTCCCCGCCAACTTTGTATAAAAGCCAGGGAAGCCCCCCAAATTGGGCCAGGCTTAATTATGAAAAGACACATCGTTGGACCCCCGTACAAGCCTTAGAAAAACTGGGGGAAAAAGGGGAGGAAAAGAATTATTTTTTATGTTTAATGGGGGGTCTTTTCCTACCTATGGGGGTGAATTACCCATAAAAATTTTACCTAAATTTTTGGGGGCCTACCTATTAACCTAACCCACTCGGGTAAAATTTCCTATATACCAAAACCCCCTGGGGGGTCCCACCTAAAAAAATCACCTCAAGGGGCCTACCAAAAAACCAACCCACGGGGCACCCTCCCGGGCATCTTTTCATTGATTCAAGATGTCTTTTTCAAAATTGAAACCCCGGGTTTCTTTTCCCCCAAAATTTCCCCAAAGTTTTTTGCATTAAAGGTCGACTATTGGGTTTAAAGCAGCTTTTTCCCCAATTCTACCCAAAAAAGGGGTTTTTTTGAGGTAAGGTCTGGGGGCTGTGGGGGTAATCCAGTAATCTACTTCCAAATTTCCTTTTAAAAACCCTTTTTTTCCCCCATTCCCAACCCGGTTTTTTTTGTCCCCCTGGGAAATAAAGTGTCCCCTTTTTTACCCCTAGATTGGAGGGGATTAAGAAATTTCTTGTATGGGAAAATCACATATAACTCACATTTTTGAGTATATTTTTTGAAAATAATAATTATATAAAAATATATATATATATAAATATAAAAATTAAAATATATATTTTATGGGGGGGAAAGGGGGGGGGGGGAATACCCTTTTGGGGGGGGGAATGTTTTGGAAAAAGGAAGGGGGGTATGATCCCTTAAAAAGATTTTAAAAATTTAAAAAGAGTGGATAATTTATTTGGAAAAAGTTTAATGGGTGAGTTTAATTGGGTAAGGAAAAAAAAAGGGGGCAATTTTTGGGGGGAATGATTATTTTTTAACAAAAATTTCTCCGATTTTGACCCCCCAAAAATTGACAGTAAACGTGTTTAGGGTGTAAAAAAACACCATTTTCCCAAGCCTTCCCCCCCTTTAACTTGACCCTACCTTTCAAAATTTTTCAATCCCGGGGAGCCCCCCTTTTCCCTTGATTTTTCAAAACCCATTTTTACCCAGCGAAACCCAGGCTATTTTTAAATTTATTTTATTGCTTTTAAATACTTTTCTTCCAATCTTTACTGTTAAATTTTTTGGCCTTTTTTTTGCAAATTTTTAGTGACGGTTCTTAAAGAAAAGATTTTAAAGGGGAAGGCTTCTTCTTTTTTTCAAACCAACCCTTTTCCCCATTGTGTAATGACTTTTAAAGGTGCTTGGGTGGGGTGCTGTGATTTCCCCTTTTTTTTGGCAAAAATAAGGGGCCTTTGGCTTATATTCGGGTTGGCTTATCTCCCGAAGTATATAAATTCCCTTTTTAAAACCCCCAAACCCACCCATTGGGGGGGTTTTAAAAAAGAAAAATGATACCCGGGGGGAAGGGGGGTAAAGGCCCGGGGAAAATAAAAACCCGGTAAAAGGAGGAAAGTTTTAAAAACTGTGGAAAGGGGGAAAAAGATCCTAGGAAAAGTTTAAAAAATTTTTGGGGGGGAAAAAGGAAAAAATTTGTGGTGGGGAATGTTTTGAAAAAAAATTTATGGGGTAAAGATTTAAATTTCCGGAATTTAAAAAATTTGGGAAAAGGGGGGTAATTATTCCCCCACAACCCTGGGCGAGGGGAATGAAACTCCAAAAGGGAAAGAAAAGGGGACAATTTGGAGGGGAAATTTATTAAATTTGACAATACTGGGTAAAGGGAAAAATTTTTATTAAAATTTGGGGTTTTCAAAATCCCCCTTTAAAAAAGGGAAAAAGGAAAGGAATTGAACCTGAAGAAATCTCCCGACGAAACCCCTTGGTTTTACTAAAAAACTATCTACAAATTTAGTTTTTCGAAAAATTTTAATTACCTCAGGGGAAAAAGTTGTGGTTTTCTTCCAGTACTAACCTTTTTTTAAAGTAAGGGGCTATGTGGGGCCCCCCCAAGGGGCTGATTCCTTCTCCAAAAATTTCCCGAAAACCCTTTTAAGCTCACCCAGGTTTTCGCACCTTTCCATACCCCTTAAAAGTATTAAAAATGAAAATTTTTATTTCAGAAGAGATTTCTTATTGCAGTCCCGGGACCCAACCCGGGTTTTTTCTTAATATGAAGCACTAAAAATTTCCCAAACACAAACCGTGTTTCCGTTTTAGGAGGTTAAAAAAAACAGGGAGGGGTCCGTGGGGCCCCAGGTTGTAAAAGTCCGTTAGAGAAAAAAAAGGAAGTGTTAGTAGAGATTTAGTGGCCCAAAAGCGAAAAAGCAGGTTTTATAGAATTTTTGGGAAAAAAAATTTGGGGTTTAAAACCCCGCCAGTCCAAAAATGGGGCTATCAAATGTTTTTGGGAAAATTTCCCGTTTTTTTTTTTCAAAAAACCTACAAAGCAGCAGGGACATCAGAAATTCTGAAAAGTTACATAGAAAAAATTTTCCTTTTTTAAAAATTTAGAAAAGACAATCCAAATACAAAAGGAATAATTTTGGTTTTTTTTGCGCCAAAAAAAAATTTTGAACCTATTTCCCCAATAAAATGAACCGTAATAAAATAAAACTGGGCATTTTTATGCCCGGCCCAAACATTTTTTTAAAACTAAAAAGGCCCCTTTAATATAGTAGAATGATACCTTTTGCCCCTCCCTAACACAATGCGCCAAACGAGGGGCCATTAAACCCGTAATGAAACTTTTTGGCCAAGTAAAAAACAATGTGAACCCCATAGGCTTAATTTTTTACACTAGCAAAGATTTCATATGTGCCCCGATTTTCAAATTTCACCTTTTTTGGGGACATTTAAATTTTAATGTAAGATATTAAAAAAGCAAGATTTTTGACAGTGCCAAAAATTTTCCTAGCCTTTACACTAAATTAAAAAGCGCCTAAAATCTTTGCCAAAGTCTTTTGGTTTTCGGGGCTTTTCCCCCCTTTTCTCTTTTAAAAAAAACCCCATTTTTTTAAGATGTGGATAGGGGCCCCCGGGATGAAGGTGTTTTCCCGGGGTTTTTGGGGTTGGGGCCCAAAGGTTTGGGGTTGGGGGTTTTGAGGTCGATTTAATAGTAGAAAAAGGGGGAGCCCGTTTGGGTTTTGCCCGGGGTTTTTTTATTGGGGAAAACCGGGGTTAGCTTCCCCTGGGCACTATTTCCCTTTTCCCAAGGGGTTTAAAATTTGTTAAATCTTCCTTTTGGGCCCGTTAAAGGGGGGCCGAAGGGAAACCCGAAAAAAATGAGGGCACAAATGAGGTCATTTCCCTTGTGGGGGTCAAAAGAGGGGTTCCCTTTATGAGGGGCCAAAATGAGAAACTCCCTTGGGGATTAATCAAAAGATTTTGATTTAGAAGGGACCCGGGGTTTTTTGGGGTGCCAAGACAGGAAAGTTTGGGAGTGGAAAAAAAAGAGCGCTACAAAGGGAAAAGGGGTTAATTTCCCAAAAAAACCCTTTTTTAAAAATAAAAATTTATTTACCCATGTGAACCCCATTTAACAAGGGGCTGCTAAACACGCTTCCCCAGACATAAATTCAAAGTTTTTCCCCCCTGACTTTTAAATTTCCCTAAGGGGGTTGGAAAAAAAGGGTTTTTCAAGTACACCCCTGGTTCAATTTATTTAAAAATGGTTACCTATATAAAAAAACAATTTAAAATAGAAAAATTTAAAAAATAAATATTACAAAAAAGATTTGCAGAACCCTAAATAAAAATACTTTTAATAATAAAAAAAATCTTTTTTAAAAACAGGGTTTTATAGAATAATAAAGAAAAAAAAAGGGGGGTTTAAAAAAACCTTAAAGCTAAAAAATTCCCGTTAATAAAAAAGGGATAAAAAAAGGGGTTTTTAAAAAAAAATTTTTGGAATTTCATTCAAACCCTGTTTTGGGGGTGCCCCAATTTGTTTTACCCCAAAATATTTTTTATTAAAGAATTTAGCCCGTCCCTATATTTAAGAAAAAAGGGTTCTATGGGTTGAATGCTGAAAGGGGGTTTTTGA
This sequence comes from Phyllomedusa bahiana, assembly GCA_025379985.1. Classification (NCBI taxonomy): domain Eukaryota; kingdom Metazoa; phylum Chordata; class Amphibia; order Anura; family Hylidae; genus Phyllomedusa; species Phyllomedusa bahiana. The sequence goes on from JAODAL010010606.1 coordinate 76,714, forward strand.
AATTTGGGCCCAAACATATGTTTGGGGAGGGGTTTCAACCGCCCACCTGGGCGAAAAATCATAGGATGGTTTCATTACACCTCAGAGTTTGGGATGTCCCTTCCCCCCCATACTTTTATTAAAATTTACAAGTTATTAAATAATCACCAAAACCTCGCACAAGGGAAGCCCTTCTTTTAAAAGGGAAAGTTTTGTAGTTTGGGGGAAATTAAAAGATTAAATAAAAATAATCCTTTTCGGCAAAATTTACAAATTTTATTTCCAAGGGGTTTCAAACCCCTTATTTTTTAAACATTATAATTTTCCTTTTTATTTGCTGTGCTGCATTGTGCTTTCAATCTGGAGGGTTTCCAGAATATTTTTTAAAAGGGTTTTTTCCTTTACGGGAAAAGAATTTTTGGTTTTTTTTTGGGTAACAAAATTTTTGGCCCCGGATTTCAAAAATTTCCCCAAAGATTTTTTAATAATTTTTTTGAAATTCAGTATATTGGGGTATTGGGGGTTTTTTATGAAGGCCCAAAAAATTGGGCTACCCCCTTTTGGTTTTATTTTTTTGGGGGAAAAATTTGCCTGCCCCTTAAAGATGCGGCCCATTTTTTTGCGACCCTTTCCCAAAAATTTTACGGGATTTTTTCTGAATTTTAAATTATTGTTAAGGTGCTTTGCTTTTCTTAAATATTGTTTTTTCCCCTGCAGTTTTTTCTGTAAATCCCCGTATTGACAAAAAAGGGGAAAAGTTCTTTTTCCCTTTTTTTTTTGAAAGATTCGAGTTTAAGGCCAAAAAAATTGTTGGGGAAACCAATTTTTTTTTTTTAAAAAATTTTTTGACGCCACATACCCTTCTTTCAATAAAGGTGGAGGTCTAGGAACACAATTCACTATTATGTTACAGTAGAGTAAAATGTATCCCCCCCATGATTCTTATTTAAAAACATAACAAAGGAATTAAAAATATAAATTTGGGACCATCCCCAATTAAAAAGCAGATCGTCAATGAATCTTTTATAGTAAACGATGTGTTTTAAAAAGGGATTATTGGGACCTTAAATAAAAAATTCCTCAAACCCCCCAAAAAAAAGATTGGCCAGCGATGGGGCAACTCTGGTCCCCATCGCTGTGCCAATCTGCTGATGGTAATGTACCTTGTCATAATTGAAAAAATAGTTTTTTAAAATGAGCTCTAACCCTTTTAATAAAATTTTTTTTAAATTTTCAGAAAAAACAGGTTCTAAGTCTAAAAACTTTTTTACATTCTCAAGTCCAAGGTCATGTCTAATGTTGGTATACAGTGCGGTGACATCTAGGGAGGCAAAGATGTAATTTTCCTCCCATTTTTTATTAACAATGTCACTTAGGATGAGTCTAATCCTTCAAGAAGCTCGGAAGACGCTCCATTTAAAGGTTGCAACTGGAGTCTATGAAATGGGATAAATTAGAGAGGAGAGAGTTTACCCCCGATATTATGGGTCTCCCTGGGGGGTGCTCCACATTCTTGTGCACCTTGGGTAAGTGGTAGAAGAACGGGATGGTAGGGTTCTCCACCGCTAGAAAGTTTAATTCATCTTTACTGATAATCTCTTTTTCGAAACTATCTTGGATAAAAAACTTATATTTGTCAGATAATTCTTTATATACATCAGACGCCACTTTTCTATAATACAAGGTGTCATCGAGGATTTTAAGTGCTTCATTGTTATATATTTCATAGTCCTGTATCACAACAGCACCCCCCTTGTCAGCATTCCTTATTACAATCGACTGGTTCTCAGCTAAGTTTTTTAGAGCTATTTTTTCTTTTTTAGAGAGATTTGTTTTTTGGGGTAATTTTTTACCTATTTTCCGCAAATCATTGGTGACAAAATCCATAAAAACGGGAATATAATTCCTTTGGGCTGTAACAGGATAAAATTTGGATTTTGTTTTAACCTTTTTCCCCAACCTACCAAATTGGGAACTGGTTGTGGGTTCCACTGTATTTTTCTGTTTTTTTTTTTATAAAAAATCTTTTTTGGTCAGCTTCCGGGAAAAATTTATGGAGTTTTGAAAAGTTACAAAATAAATCCAGTGTATTGTCTGGACAAAAAATTTTAATCCTTTACTTAATAAGTTTTTCCTTTCATTACATGATAATTGATACTTTTGATAAATTAAAAATGTTTCCTTTTTGTTCTTTTTAATTTATTTTTTGATATTCTCTAGAAGTGTTTTTTTCTTTATCTGTTTTTTTTATCGTTTTTTCTGAACTTTGGATTTTACTTGTGTGTGTTTTTCTAGTGGACCCGATCCTGCGCTTTTTCTTTTGCAGTCCTAGGATCCTCCTATCTTTAGGAGGAATATACTAATTTCATCATCCATTGTGATGTCACAAGAGCGTCATTGTGAGGTCACAATTGATGAATCCATTGTGATGTCACAAGAGGCTTCATTGTGAGGTCACAATTGAGGTCACCCATTGTGATGTCACAAGAGATGTCATTGTGAGGTCACAATTGATGAATACAATGTGATGTCACAAGGGAATTCATTGTGAGGTGACAATTGATGAATCCATTGTGATGTCACAAGAGGATTCATTGTGAGGTAACAATTGATGAATCCATTTTGATGTCACAAGAGGCTTCATTGTGAGATCAAAATTGATGAATCCATTGTGATGTCACAAGAGGCTTCATTGTTAGGTCACAATTGATGAATCCATTGTGATGACACAAAAGGCTTCATTGTGAGGTCACAACTGATGTCATCCATTGTGAAGTCACAAGAGGCATCATTGTGAGGTCACAATTGATGAATCCATTGTGATGTCAAAAGAGGATGCATTGTGAGGTCACAATTGAGGTCATGCAGTGTGATGTTACAAGAGATGTCATTGTGAGGTCACAATTGATGAATACAATGTGATGTCACAAGAGGATTCATTGTGAGGTGACAATTGATGAATCCATTGTGATGTCACAAGAGGCTTCATTGTGAGGTCACAATTGAGGTCACCCATTGTGATGTCACAAGAGATGTCATTGTGAGGTCACAATTGATGAATACAATGTGATGTCACAAGAGGATTCATTGTGAGGTGACAATTGATGAATCCATTGTGATGTCACAAGAGGCGTCATTGTGAGGTCACAATTGATGAATCCATTGTGATGTCACAAGAGGCTTCATTGTGAGATCACAATTGATGACTCCATTGGGATGTCACAAGAGGCTTCATTGTTAGGTAACAATTGATGAATCCATTGTGATGACACACAAGGCTTCATTGTGAGGTCACAACTGATGTCATCCATTGTGAAGTCACAAGAGGCATCATTGTGAGGTCACAATTGATGAATCCATTGTAATGTCACAAGAGGATTCATTGTGAGGTCACAATTGATGAATCCATTATGATGTCACAAGAGGATTCATTGGGAGGTCACAATTGATGAATCCATTGTGATGTCACAAGAGGATTCATTGTGAGGTCACAATTGATGAATCCATTGTTATGTCACAAGAGGATTCATTGTGAGGTCACAACTGAGGTTATCCATTGTTATTAGATAAATCGCTTGAAAGATCCTCCGATCTAACTTGCTGGATGGGGCGGCTGAATGAAGCGCTGTTTTAAAACCACTTAAAATAGACTCAACATAAGTTGAGAAAGAGTATTTATTAGAAATAAAATGTATTACGCCTTTCGCAGGTACTCCTGCTTCCTCAGATACATAAAATACTGATAGACATTCACGGACTTTAAATAGGAACGAGGTTGATTAGCTAGACACCACAATGAGGCTCAATGAGTTACGTTTGTTTGTAAACAATTGCTCAAACTATAGTGATCAAGGTAAAGGAAAAAAAATATACAGGGGAAACAAAGGGAGAATATGCAAAAAAGAATACATGAATATATATGAAAAAAATACATCAATATATATAAAAGAAATATCTGCACATAAAAAATCACATATTTATGCATAAAAAAGAGGTGATACATTATTACTAATAAAAAAATCTAAAACAAATACAATAATTTACATGCATAAAACATAAGAAATATGTAAAAAATATGTATATGTAAAAGATTTTTTTTTTTAGTTGTTATTTATATACGTAATGAAACCTATATAGTAAAATATGTAAAATATGCATGTGTATACTTAAAAATGAATAATGAAAATTAAGGTTAAAGGACAAGAAGATGGTATATAAGGTATAAAATCAATATTTAAATAATAACTTCCTGAACTTCATTGAGTCCATAAGGTCTCAACGTATTCAATCGGTACATCCAATAAGCTTCCCTTTGACTTAGTCTTTTGGGTCTGTCTGATATTTGGGAATGGATGTGCTCAATAGGCTGAATAGAAAAGTTTGGGGCGACATGTATGAACGGGCTTTTCGCCTGTTTTTAGGAGTAAACTGCGCCTCCTGGCCCGAATCCCCCTGTCGGACGCAGGGATGCAGTGTTAGGCGCAGCGTTCGCCACTTTCAGCTGCGCCCCGCATGAAGGGGCGGGCAATGGGCGCGGTGTGGGCACGGTGTAGGCGTTCTGGGGTGGGACGTGGCGCGCTCGAAAACCCCGAGGCATGTACGATGCGCAATGCAGCGCTCTGTAGCTCCGACAGGCAGACCTAGTTTATTTTGGTCTAAATGCTCCGGCGGCAGCGAAGTGAAGCAAGAACGGAACATGCGAGGAAGCATACAGAAGATCGCAAGAGAAATCTCGGCGCTCAGCTCCGTGCAGCATTGAGAATGATTGCAAAAAAATCGCCTTTATAAAGGCGGAAAACATTTTCAGAAAATAGCTCAACCTAAAAAATAAACAAATATTTAAATAAAAATCACTTTCCAAAAATAGAGAACGGTGCAACATCAGGAATTAGGATATTGGAAATTGCTGGGAAATACAGTAATTCAATTCTGAAAGCTATTCTCATTGGTCGGCATAAACCAGCCAATCAGAATAGGAGCGACAGTGAAACATTAAAACCTATGGAGAACTATTGAGCAATGAGAATCAAAGGCGGGACAGTTCAAAATACAGTCAAAATGCAGAAAACAGCTGATTGGCTGAGCTAGCGGGGGCTTGGCTATCTCGGCCAATCAGAAGGGGAGCGACTGTGACCCCTTATAACCTATGGAGAAGTTTGAACCAATCAAAATCAAAGGCGGGACAGTTCAAAAAAAACAGTAAAAATACTGAAAAGGCTGTTTGGGCTGACTAGCGGGGGTTTTGGCCCCCAGCCTCAAGCGCGAGTACTTCCCCATTGAGTCTATGGAGAGATGGGGCAATGCAATCTCGCCGCTCGCCCCGTGCGGCATGGAGATGAAAAAAAAAAAAATTTTTTTATTTAAAATCCCCTCTGAAAAAAGAGCTCAAAAATTCTATAAACAAAAATAATTCCCATCCCGAACAAGGGTTTCTCCCGGCCCGGGGGCCCTACATGGGGAATTGCAAAGAAGAATTGCCCGGGGAAATACAAATTTCCAAATTCTGTACGCTTTTCCATTGGGTCGCAAAAAACCAGCCAAAGAAAGGAGCGCAAGACCCATTATAAGTATGGAAGAACGCCCAAAAAATAGGACCCACAAAGCCCCATTTAAGAAATGGAGGAGAATTGCCCAAATCAAAAGGGCAAAAAAGACCCTTTTTAACCCTATGGAGAAGTTTTAAACCAATAAAAATCAAAGGGGGACGTTCAAAATACGTAAAAATACGAAAAGAGCTGTTTGGTTACTAGCGGTGGCTTCCCCTATCCCTCCAATCAGTGCCGAGCTACTTCCCCCATTTATTCTATGGGAAGATGTGCCAATGCAATCCCGGCGCTCACCCGGCGGCATGGAGTATGAAAAAAAAAAATCATTTTTATTAAGTGAAAATCATTATTAATAAAGAGCTGAAACCTTCTCTAAAAAAAAAATCTTTAAAATCCCAAACAACGCTTTCTGCCGAGACCCCGTTCATAGGGAATTGCAAAGGAGACTTGCCCGGAAATACAGAAATTTTCAAATTGTTTAAAAAGCTCTTCTCTTGGTCCCTAAACCAGCCAATCAAAAGGAACGACAGGGGCCCATTTAAAACCTATGGAGGAGAATTGACCAATCAGAATAGGGCGACAGTGGCCCATTCTAACCTATGGAGAAAAAATTTGACCAATCATTATCAAAGGAGGAACTTTTCAAAAGACAGTAAAAAAAGGCAAAAAGGGAGCTGAGGGTTGAAGCGGCGGGGCTCGCCCAAATTTAGCCAATGGGACCCGGGAGCTTTTTTCTATAGATTTCTAGGGAAAAGAAATGCAAGCGAACAAAAAGAGGCGGGTTATTTGGCCCAAAGGGGAAACGAGCCCTCCTATGGTTTTTCTAATGCAATCTGAAATAAAAATGTACATGGCCGAAACAAATATAAGATTCAAAAAGTTTCCCGATATGTAATAAAATGAATAAAATATGGGGGGTAACAAAAAAAAAAATATTACATAATAAAAATAGGTTTATTTCTTTTTTTTTCGTTAACCCCATATTTATCCTTTGGGCAAAACGCGTTGTTGGGGATTTTTTTAATTATTTTTTAAAAAGGTTTAAACCTTTAAAACTGATAGTGTTTTATATTAAAAAAAAATGATTTTTTGGTCATACCCTGCCGCAGGCCCCCTGAGCGCCGAATTGCATGGCGCCGACCTCCTAACTACAAGGGGAGAAGTAGCTCCGCTCTGTTTGGGGCTGGGATAGGCAACCACCGCTACCAAACCAATCACTCTATTCTAAAATTTTACTGTTTTTGAACCGTCCCGCCTTAGATTCTGATTGGTCAATAGTTCTCCATGGGTTTTTTAAGGGGTCTTTGTCGCTCCTATTTGATTGGCTGGCTACCAAGCCCCGCTAGCTCAACCAATACCTCCTCTTTTATTTTTACTGTTTTTTAAACTGTCCCCCTTTGATTTGTTGGTCAATAGTTTCCTGGGTTTTAATGGTTCACTGTCGCTCCTATTCTGATTGGCCGGTTTTTCTCCCCGACCAATGAGAATAGTTTTCCCCAGAATTTTGAATTACTGTATTTCCCCGGGCAATTTTCCAATATCCTAATTCTTGATATTGCCCGTTCTAGTTTTTTTGGAAAGTGATTTTTTTTATGTATTTTTTATTTTTGAGGTTTGAGCTCTTTCTGAGAATGTTTTCCGCCTTTATAAAGGCGATTTTTTTATTCATACTCCGCACGGAAATCTTTAATGATTTCTCGCTGTTCTCCAGCCTGTTTCGCATCGGAATACATGTGAGGCGCAGTCCCGCACAGCGCCCATGTCCCCGCACTGAGCCCCACACACTGGCGAGGCGCAGGGAACTGTCCCCGCATGTATGAGCGCACCTCCTCGGACGGCAAATCTTAGGCGCAGCGCCGCACTGCGCCCAGTTCCCCGCACTGCGCCCCCCCCCCACACTAGCGAGGCGCGGCAGACTTTTGCCCGCATGTATGAGGCGCCCCTACCTCGGGGCGGCGAATCAAGGCCAGCGCCGCACTGCGCCTAAGTCCCGCACTGCGCCTCAAACACTGGCGAGGTGCGGCGGACTTTACTATAGGATGTATTACGTGCCCCAGTGCCGACATAAATCAGGCGCAGATTTCGCCGGAAAACCGGCGGAAAGGTGCGCCCCGATGTGGCGAGATTCATACATGTCGCCCTTGGTGTCTGACTATTATGAGCTAGCTGAAAGTGTCTGGGTACACTATATACCATGCGGCTGTGAACCACATCGTACTTATGATTGACTAGAAGTCTGGATAATTTCATTGTGGTCTTACCCACATATTGAATCCCGCAATGGCATGTGATCAGATAAACTACAAATGAACTCGTGCATGTGAGATAATCCTTAATTTTAAATACTTCTCCAGTTGATGTAGATTTTAATTGATCGTTTTTCACTATTTGGTGACAGCACTTACATATTGGATGACCACAAGGAAAAGAACCTCGTGGTTTTGATTCTACACAGTTTTCCTCTATCGCGGGGGCATGTTGCCTAAGACGTGAAGGATGTTTCATCTAAAGCTCATCACAGGACTCACATTTATATTTCCAATCTTGGAGAGGGTTATTTGACAATGGCGGAATAAAGCTAATAGCCCATTCATATCTATTTATTTATATGGTTACTTTCATGTAAAATTTATATTTTATTATTGGCAGATCTAGGTATATTTCATTTATTTAAATCTAAAGTTATGTAGGAGGTTTGCAAAATTTAAGAGTATGTTGAGGCAAACGTATTAAACACTTTTTTTCTCCACTGTATTTACCGAGGAGGATGACCTTCCTGTTGAACAGAGAGAAAGTGGAAACTCCAACTTAAAAGTTTCTTGTCTAACCCAGGAAGAAGTGCAGCTCCGTCTTAGGAAGATTAAAATAGACAAATCCCCAGGTCCAGGTGGCATACACCCACGTGTCCTAAGAGAGTTAAGTGATGTCATAAGATAGGGCCCCTTTCTTAATATTCATTTGGGCTGTCTAATAATGGGGGTATGTCCCAAAGGATTGGCGCATAGCAAATGTGGTGCCAATATTCAAAAAGGGGGCAAAAAGTGATCCAGGGGAAACTATAGGGCCCCTAAGGGGTTTAACCCCGTTTTAGGTTAAAAAGTTTGAATTTTTTTTCAGAGGGGCAAAACCCGGGGTAACACGAAAATAAAAGTTTTAACGCCGTTCCAGCACGGGTTCAAAGAAGGGTCGGGCCCGTCAGACTAAAAATCACAGCTTTTTATGAGGAAGTCGGTTTTCTTTGACTGGACGGGGGGGGTGAGGCAAATGGATGTCATATATCTAGATTTTTCCCAAAGCATTTTATACGGTGGGGACTTAAAAAAAGGTTTTTGGGAAAATTTAAAAAGAAAAAATGCTTGGGAAATGGGGGGGAAAAGTGTGCAAGTGGGTAAGTAAAATGGCTCACTGTTTGAAAACAAAGGGTTTGTAATTAACGGTACATACTCGACTGGATCGCTTTCTAAAGGGGGTACCAAAAAGGGGATTTTTGGGGGCCCCATTCCCCCTTTAACATTTTTATTAATGATCTTAAAACAGGGAAAAACACCCGTAGGGAATTTTCGGGTCTTTTCAACGATACCCAAGCCCCTGTTTAAAAAAATCAAAAACAAAAGAGGATAATATTTTTATTAGGGGGGGGGGGGGGGGGGCAAAGGGGGGGGGGGGTAATTGGAGGGCCCGGGGGGAGGGGGAAAAAAGGCAGGGTGGGGGTTTTTTAAAAAACTGGTTAAAAGCAAGGTTTTTGACATTTGGGGGAGGAAAATCCTTAAAAATGTTTAAAAATGTTTAAAAAGGGAAAAACACTTTTGGGTAAATTGACCCCCGGGGGACCTTGGAAATCATGGGGGCAGTAAAACCAAAAAGACCCCGAAAAGTGCAAGGGCACAGGCCCCAAAAAAAAGAACATGGGGTGCAATTTAAAAGGGGGATTAGAAAGAAGATGAGAACAAATTTTTTCTCCCAATTAAAACAAGTCACTGGTTAGACCACACCCTTTAAATTTTTACCCCCTTTTTGGGCACCTATCACAGGAAAATAATTTAGGCTTAAACCCAAAGGTTCGGGGGGGGGCCCCCCCAAAATAATTAAAAATTTTGGGGGGACCCCACCCCCCTTTTCCAAACCCGGAAAGTTGGCCAAAGAAAATTAAAATTTTAATTTATTTTAAAAAAGGAACTTTCCCGGGGGCCCCCCCCTTGGTTTTAAACATCCAAAATCCTATTTTTGAGATTTTTCCCTTGGGGGGGGGTTTTTTCCCTACAAGGGCTTTTTCAGGAATCCCCAAAGGGGGCATTTCCCTTTTTTTGTTTTTTGGAGGAAAGAAATTTTTTAAAATAAACATAGAAAAAAGGGTTTTTTACTGGAAAAAGGGATAGGGGAAATATGGAAATCCTTTGCCAAAAAAAAAAAAAGGGGGGGGGGCTGGGAAAGTCAATAAACCCATTTTTAAAAAAGGGTTTTTGGGATTGCATTTTTTTGGAGGGGGTAATAAAAAAACAATGTTAAAAGGGGGACTAGGATTCAGGGGGGAGGGGTCATTGATCCAGGGGATTTTTCTGATTGCCCAAATTTGGGGTCAGGAAAGGGAATTTTTCCCCAAAATGGGGGGACAATTTGGGCTTCCCACCAATTGGGGGTTTTTTTCCTTCCTTTTGGGGTCCCAAACCCCCTTTGCAAACAGGCCCAACTAGGGTGGACGACTGTCCCTTTTTTTTTGGGCCACAAAATATTTAAAAAAATATTAAACTTTTGAGGCCCCACCCTGATTAATAACAGTTCAAGGGGTACTGTATTCACAATGGGGTTTTTAAAGGGGGTAAGGAACCCGGAAAAGTTTAAACCTAAAATGGGTGGGTTTTAATATATTTGAGATTTCTTATTTAGTAAAAATAAAATTATGGTTAGGCAAACCCCTTTTTTTGAAGGGCGCCATCTGGGAAAAGCTTTTTTGCCCTTTGGGCATCGAGGGGCAACCAAAGAAACCCGGGGGATTTTGGAAAAGTTTAAATATGAGTTAAGGGCTGGCTTAAATAAAACTTCCCTATAGGGGTATTATTTAAAATACAAAGGGTTTTTTTTTTGGTTAAAATCCCTTTTGTCTATGTCAATCAGATACGATTTGAGAGAATGAGTTACCGGGGGGGCCCCGCCGGTTAAAAAGGTTTGGGTATCGAGCGGGGTTTCTAGGTTACATCTGAGACGCCCCGGGGCAAAGGGGGCCCGAGGAAAAGGGGGAAATTGGGCCCGGTGGGAATTTGGATACCTTAAAAAGACCGGGGGAAATTTATTTTACATGCGCCCGTACCAAGGTACTTTTGCCGGGCCGGGCCCGTGAAACCCGGGTTTTAAACCCCTGGGTGGAGTGTTTTTGGTTTCAATTTGGGGGTTTGGGGGCCCTTTTTAAAATTTTAGAACCCTTTAACCCGGGGGGGGTAAGGTGCGATCCTCCTACCTTTACCTATATAAGGGCGAAATAATTATGCCCCAAATGTTTTGTTAAAATTAAACTATTACTTTAAACTAAGGGAACCGGGTCCAATGTTGCGGGGTTCCCCTTTTAATTTGGCCCCCCGGGGGACAACCATTAGGGGGGGAAACGGCGTGGGGCCGAGGAGACCCCCTCAGTGCTGGATAAGGCTTTTTATGAACACAGATAAAGGGGATTTATGAATTTGGGGCGGAAAGGGGTTTTTTTGTAAGCTTCGGGTTTTTGGGCCCCTTCTTTAAAAAAGATTGAAATTTTCTATTTAATCCCCCATTAGAGGATAGACAAGACTTTTTTTATTTTACCTGAGTGTATTAAAAAATTTCCCCCTTTTAGTAAAAAGGATAAAAAAATACCCATAAAAAAAGAAAGGGTTTTAAATTTTAAAAAAATTGGAAAATTGGGGGATCTTTTTTTATTTCCCGTTATTAAAATGGCCTAAATTTAAGGAAAAAAAGAAAAGTTTAAGGGGACAAAAAACCCCTTGAGGGAAAAATGGGAAAAAGGGGTTTTCTTCCGGGGGGGGGCCCCTTTTGGGGGCCCGGAAAAACCCCGCTTTTTGAAGGTTTAAAAAGTAAGGGAAAAACTTTTTATGTCCCCAAGGGAAAAAATTTAAAATTGGGTTTTTTTAAGTGAAAAGAAAAACTCTTTAAAAAATTTTAAGAGAATTTTAAAAAAAGGTTTTTTTTAAAAATAATTTGTTAAAATTTTACATTTGGATAAGACCAAAAAAAGCTAAATTTTTCCAAAATGCCTTCCCCATATAAATTAAAAATTTTTTTGGGGGGGCCCTTTTGGCCGGGTTCCCTAAAGGATTTTCCCAATTTAAAATTCCCTTTAAAAAGTCTTTGTAAATTTGGGGATTTGGGGGGATAAAACCCCAAAGTAAAAATTGGCCCCAAAAAATTTTTTTAAAAAATTAAAAAACGCCCCCTGCGGGAAAACCTCCATTTTTTAAAAAATGCCGCAAGGCTTTTTTTGGGGAAAAAATTTTCGAAGAAGAAATTTTTTGGGAAAAATAAAGCAAACTTGGGAAAAAATAAAACCTCCCCTTTTTGTAAAAAATTTTTTTTAAGGGGCCCTTTTAAAAAGGGGCCCTAGGGGAGATTTTTTAACCCCCTTTTTTGGTGGGTTTTTAATAAAGGGCCAAAAAAAGGTTAAAAGTTGGGTTTGGGAAAAAGGTTTTTAACAAAATAATTAAACCCATTTTTCCCACATAAAGGTCTACATCTAGAAAAAGGGGATCTCACTCTTAAAACCGGGGCTGTAAAGGTTTAAAAACCCCAATTATTTTTTTTAAAAAGTTTTTCCCAAAAGTATTAAAAGTATTTGTGTTTCCCCTCCCCAAAAAATAAAAAAATCACGATAAAAACTTCTTTTGGGATAAAATGTGACTATTTAAAAGGGGGTTTTTGGCCCAATAAAATAAATTTATCTTCAAACGATCCCCTAATGAGTTTTGCTATGGACCCGGAAATACTCGAGGGGGGGGCTGCGTACTACCCCACAAAACCGAAAAGGAAACTTTCAGGCGTCGTACGGCGTACCCCCGGGATATGTTTTTGCCAAAAACCGGGTGAGCAACCCGTTTTTAGATTCCCATTTCAGGGGGCTTTTTATCCCTAGAATTTCCCCCCGGGTGGGGGGCTCTTGTTGTGAACCTCTTTTCCCCCCTTCCTTTTGGGGGACCTGGGCCCAGAACACCGTAAAGGGAAATTTAACCCCGTTTCCATTGGTTTTGTCACAAGAGGGGTTCATTGTGAAAAAAGGTTTAAAATAGATTTAAAATTTTTTGTTATGTACAAAGGCCCTTTAAATTTTGAGGTCCCCAATTGAGGGGCCCTCCCTTTGGGGAAAGTCACAGGAACGTCAATGTGAGGGTCACAAAATTTATGGTCCTTTTTTATGTTTTTAAGGGGGCTTCATTGTGATGTTTACAAATTTTATGAATCCTTTTTTATGTACAAGGGGGCGTCAATTTTGAGGTCAAAATTTTAAAAATTCATTTTTATTGGGCACAAGAGGCTTTTCATTTTGGGGGAGGTCAAAAATTGAGGTCAGCCATTGTGATTTCACAAGAGGGGGTAAATTGTGGAAAAGGCCCCAAATTTAAAGGGAAAAAAATGTGATGTCCAAAGGAATTTTATTGTTGGGGTCACAATTGATTTAATTTATTTTTTTTTTTGTCACAAAAGGAAATTTTTTGTTTATATCACAAGAGGGCTCCCTTGTGAGGGCACAAATGTGTAACCCTTGGGGATGGGGCACAAGAGGATTCAAATTTTTAAAGGGGGACAATTGATGAATCCTTTTTGGGTTTTTAAAAAAGAGGCTTCATTGTGAGGGTTTAAAAATTTTTGGGAAACCCCTTGTTTAAGGTTTACATGAGGCCCCCTTTATTTTTGGGGGTCAACCCAATTTGGGGGTTTATTTTCCCTTTGTTTCACAAAAGGGGGGTCCAAATTTTGAGGTCAAAATGTGTATCCAAATTTTGATTCACAAGGGGGAATTCCCCTTTTTAAGGTGACAATTGAAGAATCCATTGTTGATTTTTTAGAAAAGAGGTTTTTCCCCTTTTTAAAGGGGGAAAGGGCAAAATTTTATTTTGGGAGGGGGAGGTTAGTAGAATTGAAATTATTTAGTCCTTTGGAAAAAGAAAGGGCCCCGGGGGGACATGATTAAAATTTAATTTAAAAAAATTATAAATGGCCCCCACAAAAAAAATAAGGGGAAAGTTAAATTTCAAGTGAACCCCCCTCAAAAGACAAGGGGACAAAACCCCTTTTTTGGACTAGAGAAAAAAGGATTAAAAACTCCCAAAAGAAAGCTTCTTTACTGAAAAAACGGTTTAAATTGTGGAATTGCCTGCCTTAGGAGCTTGGGCACAAACAGGAAAAATGTAGGGGAGTTTTTAAAGGAAGGGGGTTTTAAAAAACCAACTGGAACTAAAGAAAATTAAAGCGAAAGGTTTGCTAAGTTTAAAAAATTTTTGGGTCTGGCTGGGGGAGGCCCCCGGGGGTCAAGGTACAGTTTTCCGCCCGGAGCAGATTTATAAAGGGGTTTTATTTTTGATGTCAAAGAGGGCCCTCATTGTTGGGGGGGTCCCCCAATTGAAGAATCCATTGTGTGGGCACAAGAGGAAATTTATTGTGAGGTCCCCAATTGATGGGAAACCATTGTGATGTCCCCAGGAGGATTCATTGTTTAGGGGGGTTCCCACATTTTATAATCCCCTTTTGGGGTGGGCACAAGAGGATTCCAATTTTTTTAGGTCCCCAATTGAAGAAAAAATTTAAGGCCCCAAGAGGCTTCCCTTTGAAAGGTTTACAAAAGGAAAGAATCCAATTTTGATGGGCACAAAAAGGGAAATTTATTGTGAGGTCACCCAAATTTATGAAAAACCCTTGGGTTTTCAAAAGAGGAGGGGATTGTGAGTCACAATTGGGGGTCCCTCCTTTTTGGGGGTCACAAGGGGGTTCAAAGGGGGAAGTCCCAATTTTTGGTAAATTTAAAATTTTTATGTCACAAGAGGGAATTTATTGTGAGGGGCACAATTGAGAATCCATTGTTATGTTTTCCAAAAGGATTTTATTGTGGGTCACAATTGATGGGTTTCCAAATTTTGGGGGGTGCAAAGGTGGTTCATTGGAGGGGCACAAGAGGATTCATTTTGGTTCACAATTTAAGGGAAAAAAAATTTAATTCACAAAAAAAATTCATTGTTGATTTACATTTGATGAATTAATTTGATGTCACAAGAGGGGTTCATTTGAGGATCCCAACTGGGGGTTTTCCATTGTTTGGGGCACAAGAAAACTTCTTGTGAGGTCAAAAAAGAAAGAATCCCTTGTGATGGGGCACAAGTTCCTTCATTGTTAAAAGGGGACAATTGATGAAACCCCTTGTTTATTTCAGAAGGGGGCTTCAATTTTGAGGTCCCCAAATTTATGAATCCCTTGTGATGTAAAATTTAGGTTCATTGTGAGGTCAAATTGAGGGGAATTTTCCCTTGTGTTTTCCAAAAGGCTTTATTATGAGGTCACAATTGAAAATACAAAAGTGTTTTCACAAAAGGATTCAAATTTTGAGGACACAATTGATTAATCCCCTTGTGGTCCACAAAGGGGTTTATTGTGATATAAAAAGAGGCGTCATTGTGTTGGGCCCCAAAAATGTATCCATTTTTATGTCACAAGGGGGGTTCATTTTAAGGGGACAATTGATTTAAAACCATTGGGGTTGCGAAGGGCCTTTAATTGTGAGGCACAATGGATGGAAAAACCATTGGTGATTGGGCCTTTAAGGCTTTCATTGGAGGACACAATTTTAGGTTATCCCTTGTTGGAATTTCACAAAAGGCGTTTATTGTGAGGTCACAAATTGGGTGTATCCAATTTTTTATGTCCCCAAAAGGGTTCATTGTAAGGTGACAAAATTTATGAATCCATTTTTGATGTCACATGAAGCTTCATTGTGAAAGGGCACAATTAAAAGGGCATCCATTGTTTTTTCACATGGGGGCGTAATTTTAGGAGGTTTACCCAAATTTAATTTTTTTAAAAATGTGGGTGTCACAAGAGGAAATTTTTAAAGGGAAGTCACAAGGGGGGCCCTAATTTTGAGGTCAAAAAATTGATAATCCAATGTGATGTCTTTAAAAGGATTTATTGTAAGGGGGGGCAATTATTAAACCAAATTTTGGGGTGCAAAGAGGCGTCATTGTGAGGGCAAAAAATGATGGTTTCCCTTTGATGGGTTTTAAAAGAGGATGCATTGCGGGGGTCACAAAGGGCATTTCCCCCCCCTCCATTTTTTTTTTTTGGGTGTCAAAAGGGCTTCTTTTTGAGGTCACAATTTTAAGGGCTTTTCCTTTGATGTCCCCAAAAATGGGGTCATTGTTAGGCACAATTGATGAATCCAAATTGGGGGATGTACAAAGGAAATTTATTGTGAGGTCACAAATGGGGTTTTCCAACGTTATGTCACAAGAGGCTTCATTTTTAGGCACAATTGATAAAAACCATTGTGGTTTTCACAAGAAGGCTTCATTTGTGAGGTACAAATGGGTCACCCCATTGGGAAAGTCCCCAGGAGGCTTTAATGTGAGGTCACAATTGATGAATCCCTTGTGATGTCACAAGAGGGGGTTCATTGTGATGTCCCCAATTGATGAATCCAATTTTGATGTCACAAGAGGGGTCATTTTGAGGGGCCCAAAAATTTAATTTAATTCTTGTGATGTCACAAAAAGGGTTTCATGTGAGGTTTACCCAAAAAGGGGCACCCTTGTGATTCACAAGGGGGCGTATTGTGAGGTCCCCAATTTTAAAGTAAAATTAAAAAATAACCAAGAGGATTCATTGTGAGGTCCCCCAATTGAAAGAATCCATTGTTATGTAAAAAGGGGGATTTAATTTTTGTGATTCCCGGGAAAAGGGGTCATTGTGAAGGGAAAAAAGGGTTTATCCTTGTGGTTTTTCCAAGGGGGTTTTATTTTTTTAAAGGGGATAATTAAGAATTCCATTTTTGATTTTTAGGGAAAAGGTTTTATTGTGAGGTCACCCAAATTTATGAATTCAATGTGATTTCCAAGATCTTTATTGTGAGGGCACAATCGAGGGCAACCATTTGATTTTCACAAGAAGGGGTCATTGTTTAGGTCACAATTGAAAAAATTACAAAAGGAAATTTTCAAGAGGATTCCTTTTTGAGGTCACAAACGATGAATCCCCTTGGGGGATTTTCACAAAATGGGTTTCATTGTGAAAGGTTTTACAATTTGGATGAAACCATTTTGATGTCAAAAGAGGAATTTCATTGTGAGGTCACAAAATTTTGGGGCATCCCTTCTGGGTGCGCCAAAGAGGTTTAATTTTGAGGTCCCCAATTTTGGTTTAAGGGCAATTTTGATGTCACAAGAGGGGTCATTGTTTAGGTCACCCAAATTTGGGTGAAACCCCTTGTGATGTCAAAGAAGGGTTTATTTGTGAGGTCACATTTTGAAGATCTATTGTGATGGGCACAAAAGGATTCATTGTGAGGTCACAATGTGGGTCCATTGTGTGGGCACAAAGAGTCTTCATTGTAAGGTGACAATTGATGAACCATTGGGTATTTAGAAAAAGGCTTTATTGTGAGGGGCACAATTGATGAACCATTGTGGGTGTCACATTTAAAATTTATTTTTGAGGGACCCAATTGAGGTCAATTCCATTGGATGTCACCCAAAAGGGGGGTCATTAAAGAGGTTTACAATTGATAAAATACAATTTGATTTTTTTACAAGAAAGGGAAATTTTATTTGTGAGGTTTACAATTTATTAAATCCATTGGGGATGTCACAAGAGGGGGGGGTTAAAATTTTGGGGGTATCAAAGAGGCTTCCCCCCTTGGTTTAGGTCACAATGATTATCCCCTTATAATCACAAGAGGATTCCCTTGGTGGCAATTGATGAATCCCTTGGGATTTTCAAAAAAGGGGTTCATTGTGCTTGGACAATTGATTAATCCATTGTGAGTAAACATGAGGCTTTAAATTTTGAGGTCACAATTTTAAGGGGTTTATCCATTGTGGGTTTTACAAGAGGCTTCATTTGGGTCAAATTGATTTAAAAACAAAAGTGATGTACAAGAGGGGTTTAAGGGGTTTGGGCCAACTGAGGGGTTTTTTCCCTTTTTTTGTCACAAGAGGTTATTGTGAGGCCAACAGGGAAATTTCCCTTGTTTTTGTAAAAAGAGGGTTATTGTGAAGGTCACAAATGAGAAAACTATTGTGATTTTTTCATGATGCTTTATTGGAGGGTTTACAATTGCGGCCCTCCATTTGATTTCAAAGAGGGCCCTTTATTGTAGGTTCCCCAATTTTATAAATTTCAATGTTTAAATTTACAAAAAGGGGGTTTCATTGGGGAGGGCAAAAAATTGGGTTGAATCCAAATTTTGTGTCACACAAAAATTTCATTGTTTGGGGAACCAAATTTATTAATCCCTTTGATGTCACAAGAGGGGTCATTGTAGGTCCCCCAAAAAAAAGGAAAAACCCTTGTGATGGGCAAAAGAGCGCAAATTTTGGGTCACAAAAAAAGGTCATTCCCTTTGTGGTGTACAAGAGGGGTTTTTATTGTGAGTGTCACAATTTAAGGGTTTCCCTTCCATTTTGGGTGTACAAAAAGGCTTTATTGTGAGGTCACAAATTTATGGGAAACCATTGGGGAAAAACCCCAAGAGGTTCAATTTTGAGGGCACAAAAGAAATTTAAACCATTGTGATGTCACAAATGCTATTGTAAGGGCACATTTTATAATCCCTTTTTTGGGGGTCACAAGAGGGTTCATTGTGAGGTCACAACTGAAGTTTAAGGGCCATAAGGGACATTAAAAGGAGTTTGTTACCAAAAAAAAATATTAAATTTAGGGGTTTTCCAGCCAAAGGATTTTTCTAAAACAGAAGGGTGTCCAAAAAACCAAACTGAAACTTTTTTATGGGGGAGGTGAAATTAAAAATCTGGAAAAAAGCGGGGGGGCAGCTGTGGGGAAAAAGTGGGTTTTTTGACTTTGCAAAGGGGATTTGGGAAAACTGTACCCCCATAAAGAGTTTTTTGGGAAAATTTTGAATTTCCCTTGGGGTTTGAGAAACAGGGAGTAATTTTTGGAAATTTAAAAAAAAAAGGCTTTCTGGATCATACTCAAGAGTGGGTGGTAAAAGACTCCTACCTGAGTGTTTCCCCCCGGTTGTGAGTTGGGGTGCCGCTAGGGCCCCAGTTTAGGTTCCCCTATTATTTTAAAAAATTTTTTTTAAAGGAAAATGAGTGGAAGGGGGTCGATAGCGCGGGTTTTTGATTTTTTGACCTTTACACCAAGCTATGCAGGATTTGTGCCCCTTCTAAAGGGAAAATGCCATAAATTCCCAAACAACAAGGACACACGGGGGTGCTTGGGCATCCACTTGGCAAAAAGGGGGGTCAATTTTGGGGTTTAAAAGTAAAGTTCTGCATCTGGGGAGAGATAATCTACAGGCATCATATGTCCTAGGGGGAGAAAAACTTGGAGAATCGCTTATTGAGAAAGATCTGGGTGTTCTTGTAGATCATAGACTACAGAACAGCATGCAATGTCAATCAGCTGCCTCTAGGGCAAGTAAGATATTGGCGTGTATTAAAGAGGCATGGACTCGCGGGACAAGGATGTAATTCTACCACTGTACAAAGCATTGGTGCGTCCTCACTTAGAATATGCTGTCCAGTTCTGGGCTCCAGTTTATAGAAGAGATGTAATGGAGCTAGAGAGAGTACAAAGACGAGCAACCAAACTTATAAGGGGAATGGAGCATCTTAGTTATGAGGAGAGGTTAGTAGAATTGAACTTATTTAGTCTTGAGAAAAGACGGCTTCGGGGGGACATGATTAATTTATATAAATATATAAATGGTCCCTACAAAAAGTATGGGGAAAATTATTTCAAGTGAAGCCCCCTCAAAAGACAAGGGGACATTCCCTTCGACTAGAGAAAAAAGGATCCAATCTCCAGAGGAGAAGAGCGTTCTTCACTGTAAGAACTGTTAATCTGTGGAATTGCCTGCCTGAGGAGCTGGTCACAGCAGGAACTGTAGAGAGTTTCAAGGAAGGCTTAGATAACCATCTGGAACTAAAGAATATTAATGCGTATGTAGCTATGTAAAATTCTGGATTTGGCTGGTGGAGGCTCGGGGGTCAGAGATACAGTCTCCGCTGGAGCAGATTTAGGTCATCCATTTTGATGTCACAAGAGGCGTCATTGTGAGGTCACATTTGAAGAATCCATTGTGATGTCACAAGAAGATTCATTGTGATGTCACAATTATTTAATCCATTGTGATGTCACAAGAGGCTTCATTCTGAGGTCACATTTGATTAATCCATTGTGATGTTACAAGGGGCTTCATTGTGAGGTCACAATTGAGGTATGCATTGTGATGTCACAAGAGGCTACATTGTGAGGTCACAATTGATGAATCCATTGTGATGTCACAAGAGGATTCATTGTGAGGTCACAATTGATGAATCCATTGTGATGTCACAAGAGGCTTCATTGTGAGGTCACAATTGATGAATCCATTGTGATGTCACAAGAGGCTTCATTGTGAGGTCACAATTGATGAATCCATTGTGATGTCACAAGAGGATTCATTGTGAGGTCACAATTGATGAATCCATTGTGATGTCACAAGAGGCAGCATTGTGAGGTCACAATTTATGAATCCATTGTGATGTAACAAGAGGCTTCATTGTGATGTTACAATTGATGAATCCATTGTGATGTCACAAGAGGTTTCATTGTGAGGTCACAACTGAGGTCATCCATTGGGACGTCACAGGAAGCGTCAATGTGAGGTCACAATTGATGAATCCATTGTGATGTCACAAGAGGCTTCATTGAAGAACCTAAGTAGAACCTACAGTTTATGAGGATTTAAAAACCACATATACCAACTTTTTGAAAAATAATTATGATCAGGGGATTATTTCAAAAGAAGAATAAATTTTTCTGACCACTAGAGAAACTATTACCCCCTTTTTCTACCATCTACCGAAGGTGCACAAAGATCTACAAAAACCACCTGGTAGACCTATGATTTCTGGTATCGGTTCTACATTGTCCAACCTTTCTCATTTCTTAGATACTCAACTACAGCCGCTTGTTGAAAAATTACCCAGCTTTCTCAAAGACTCAGATATGGTACTCAGAGATCTAGTTGGCACACAATGGAACGAACAGCTCATTTTAGCCAGTCTAGATGTGACGGCTCTTTATTCAAATATCCGACATTCACTAGGTCTAAAAATCATCAAAGAATTTTTAGATACATAGCCTATCTTCTCTTCTGCTTTTAAGGAGTTTTAAATTAAAGGCCTGGAATTAATTTTAAAAAATAATTTCTTCACATATGAAAATATAAACTACCATCATCAACTGGTATCTGCGATGGGGACCAGGGTCGCACCCTCTTTTGCTAACCTCTTGATGGGGTCCTTTGAATCCAAGTTCATCAATAATAGCCCATATATTAAACATAAAATACTACAAGAGATATATTGATGATTTATTGTTCATTTGGGAAGGATCCAGAGATTCTTTCGACAAGGTTGTCGAGTTCCTCAATAGCGATAAGTGGGGTATCCAGTTCACAGCCACTTCCAGTAGCAGTGAATTAACTTTTTTGGATTTACACTTGTATGTAGAAAACAACCAAATAATGTCCAAAACCTTCTTCAAAGCCACAGATTCAAATAGCTATTTGGCATTTAAATCAAATCATCAATGCAAATGTGATGTCAAAAGAGTCTTCATTGTAAGGTGACAATTGATGAATCCATTGGGATTGCAGAAGAGGCTTCATTGTGAGGTCACAATGGATGAATCCATTGTGATGTCACATGAGGCTTCATTGTGAGGTCACAATTGAGGTCATCCATTGTGATTTCACAAGAGGCGTCATTGTGAGGTCACAATTGATAAATACAATGTGATGTCACAAGAGGATTCATTGTGAGGTCACAATTGATGAATCCATTGTGATGTCACAAGAGGATTTATTGTGATATCACAAGAGGCGTCATTGTGAGGTCACAAATGATGTATCCATTGTGATGTCACAAGAGGATTCATTGTAAGGTGACAATTGATGAATCCATTGTGATTTCAGAAGAGGCTTCATTGTGAGGTCACAATTAATGAATCCATTGTGATGTCACATGAGGCTACATTGTGAGGTCACAATTGAGGTCATCCATTGTGATGTCACAAGAGGATTCATTGTGAGGTCACAATTGTTGAATCCATTGTGATGTCACAAGATGATTTATTGTGATGTCACAAGAAGTGTCATTGTGAGGTCACAATTGATAATAATAATAATAATAATCTTTATTTATATAGCGCCAACAAATTTCACAGCACTTTACAATGTAGAGGGTATAATTACAAACAAAAGACAGACATTACACAGTGAAAGCTACTTACAGGTGAGACACAAGGTGTGATGAATCCATTGTGATGTCACACAAGGATTCATTGTAAGGTGACAATTGATGAATCCATTGTGATGTCACAAGAGGCGTCATTGTGAGGTCACAAATGATGAATCCATTGTGATGTCAAAAGAGCATGCATTGTGAGGTCACAATTGAGGTCATCCATTGTGATGTCACAAGAGGCTTCATTGTGAGGTCACAATTTAGGTCATTCCTTTTGATGTCACAAGAGGATTCATTGTGAGGTCACAATTGATGAATCCATTGTGATGTCACAAGAGGCATCATTGTGAGGACACATTTGATGAATCCCTTGTGGTGTCACAAGAGGATTCATCGTGAGGTCACAACTGAGGTTTTCCATTGTTATGTCACAAGAGGCTTCATTGTGAGGTCACAACTGAGGTCATACATTGGGACCGCACAAGAGGCGTCAATGTGAGGTCACAATTGATGAATCCATTATGATGTAACAAGAGGTTTTTATTCTGAGGTCACAACTGAGGTCATCCATTGTGATGTCACAAGAGGCTTCATTGTGAGGTCAAAATTGAGGACATCCATAATGATGAGGAGATGTTCCAGGTAGAGAAAAATGCCTTGTTACGGACAAAATCACTAACCCGGAGGGGTGGGAATAACTAATAGGGCTAGAGCGCTAGTGGGGGAATAAAGTATTTACACTGCCATTAAAAATAAACTGCCGTTTATTTTAAGGTGCATAGCAAGATACGTTTCACAGGTTCAACCTGCTTCTTCAGACATATCTAACAGAGACTAAACAGTTGATTTAAATATCCTCACTTTCAGAGCGAGGCTACTCACAAACACAAGGTTTTCATTCACAAAAAAGCATACCAAATACAAACAACAACAACAGCAGCATGTTGCAATCCATGAATATAATCTGACAGCAGTACAAACTGGAAACAAGTTGGAAATAGCAATTAAATATCTAAAAAAGCTATGCAAAAATGTTACTAAAATATAGGTTAACTCTTTATTAAGGTACATTACTAAAATATGTATAAAAAATATATAAAAAAAATTTTTTGGGGAACTTAAGACAATAATTATGTGTCTACTAGAAAAAAAAAATTTTAGGAATAATTTTAAAAAACACTGTGAACCACAAAGTACTATAATCAATAAAAAAGAACGTCCTGAACCTCGTTCAGACCATGTGGTTTCAAGCTATTCAGTTTATACATCCAGTATATCTCTCTTTTACTTAAAAGTTCAGCACGATCTGTTGCATTTTCACTAATTCTCTCTATTGGTTGTATACTGAAACTGGGTTCTCTGATACCATGTACCTCGAATAAATGTCGAGGTACACTATATATAAGCCTACCGTGTCTGATATCGTAACGATGATTAACCAGACGTCGAGATAATTTGGTAGAAGTTTTACCGACGTACTGGACGCCGCAGGTACAGGTTATTACATATATCACGTAATCACTAGTGCAGCTCAATTTATCTTTCATTTTAAAAACCTCCCCTGTTGTTGTTGATTTAAACGTAGGACTAGAAACTATCTGCTGACAACATTTGCAGATCGACTTGCCGCAGGGGGCAGAGCCACTCGTGGGTTGTTTAATCTTTGTTGTTGATAAATCCGATGTATTATTCTTTGGAGGGATATCCAGTGGCCCTTTGTTGTGTTGTTTTAAGCGCGAAGGAGCCAATATGTTTTTTAAAGTTTTCGCCTTCCTATACACAAAATGGGGTCGAGGAGGGATTACATCTTTTAATCCAGGGTCTCTGGATTGTGATGTCACTAGAGGTGTCATTGTGAGGTTACAATTGATGAATCCATTGTGATTTCACAAGAGGCTTCATTGTGAGGTCACAACTGAGATCATCCATTGTGATTTCACAAGTGGCTTCATTGTGAGGTCACAACTGAGGTCATCCATTGTGATATGGGAAAAGATATAGTACTTGGTAAAACCCGTTACAGGTTATCTGGAATACTATATAGTGGGAACACAACCTTTGACTAGAGCGCTCAACAGAAGTTAAGCATAAATTAGCTTACAAGAGGGTATTAAATGGATTAGTATTTATTAGCATATGACGTTTCCTCAGATATGCTTCAACAGGAAACAATGTAGCAGCCATTTATAAACATGCAATCAAAGCGAGGTTGAATAACAAACAAGTTGAACCCATTCATAAAAATGGACAGATCATTGCATATTACTACATGTAAAACATATGCTATAAATATAAAACATATACATAAAATTACACTTTAATAAAACAGAAATATGAAAAAGAACTAATATACTATAAAAATATGTATGCCTATATGAAATATACTACAAAAATAATTTATAAAATAGAATAAAAAAAAATAAAAAAATTATTTCTTTTAAAAACACTATATAATGAAAAAAGGGGATTAAAAAGAACAAGGCACATATTTAGAAAATTACGAAGAATAGAGCTATTTATCTAAAAACTAGCCTCCTGTACTTCATTCAGGCCATGTGGTTTAAGGGTATTCATCCTATACATCCAATAGACCTCCCTTTTACTCAGCATATCAGCTCTATTGGTAATACTCTCAAGGATGTGTTCTATAGGTTGAATAGAGAAGTCTGGTTCATTGGAATTATGCGCTTCTGATAAATGGCGAGGAAGACTGTATATCAGCCTGCTATGCCTCACATCATATCTATGGTTCACTAATCTCCTGGAAAGTTTTGTAGAAACCTAATCTCAGTAGGAAGGAGAATTTGGCGTTGAAAAAATTATCTGAGAATAGAGATATAGTCATTCGTAACGCTGATAAGGGCGGGGCAGTAGTTGTCCAAGATTATGAAGTGTACAATAATGAGGCACTCAGAATACTCAATGATGAATCTTATTACAAAAAAGTTTTACCAGATTCACATGAGAAATTAAAAAATATGTATGAGAATTTCATTTAAAAAAGTTTTGAGGATAATATCATCACGAAAGATGAAAAGAATTTTTTGGTTATAAATAACCATTCAACCCCTTTCTTTTACCATTTGCCCAAGGTTCACAAGGATATAAATAACCCCCCGGGTCGTCCAATCATCTCGGGGGTCAATTCGGTACTTTCAAACCTTTCCCATTTTATAGATCTGCAATTGCAGCCCTTGGTGGAACTTTTACCTAGTTTTTTTAAGAGATTCCGATACTGTATTGAAGGATTTAATCGGTATGCAGTGGAATGAAGGTTTTATCTTAGCATCCCTAGATGTGACTGCTTTATACTCAAACATTAAACATGAGTTAGGGCTAGAGGCAGTCCAAAACTATCTAAATAAGGAACCTGTTTTTTCTGAGGATTTTAAACATTTTTTACTGAAAGGATTAGATTTGATTTTAAAAAATATTTTTTTTTATGTATGGCTCCGCCCACTATCACCAACAAATAGGCACAGCGATGGGGACCAGGGTGGCCCCATCGCTGGCTAACCTTTTTATGGGGGCATTTGAGGAAAATTTTATACTGGGTCAAATTAATCCCTTTTTTAAGCACATTATTTATTACAAACGTTTTATAGATGACCTTATATTTATTTGGAATGGGTCTCTAGATTCTTTTAACTCGTTTGTAGATTTTTGAAATGGAAACTCTTGGGTAGTGTTGAGCGATTCCGTTGGCCATCGACATTGGTCGATAGTCGACCATCATCGACAAGATAGGCGATGGTCGATTGTAGAGTATGATCGATGACCATTAAAGTCTATGGGAGAGCAACAACACCTTCATTCTTACACCCAAACAGGGCTGGAGGAGTTGGAATTAACATCCACAACAGTCAAATGGATACGTGCTACATCTTAGGCAACACACTTAGGTTATAAAAGCCACAGAAAAAAAAATCACCACACCATTCACTATCCCTGTCTTGTACCAAAAGCATGACCCTTAAACCTGCATCACCCACAAATTAAAAAGTCCCAGAAGGCAGTATGATTTGAACCATCATTTTACTTGAACTGGACATTGAATATCCCTGTCCTGGAAGGCAGCATGAGCCCCAAACCTGCATGACCCCCAGATTTAAAAAGTACTGGAAAAAGGAGTCTTTCAACTACCATTTTAGTTTCACTGGACATTAACTATACCTGTCCTGGGCCACAGCATGAGCCCCAAACCTGCATGACCCCAGATTAAAAAGTGCCGGAAAAAGGAGTCTTTCAGCCACCATTTTAGTTGAAAAGGACATTGACTAAATCTGTCCTGTACCGCAGAATGACCATTAAACCTGTCTGACCCACAGATTCAAAAGTGCTGGGAAAAGGAGTCTTTCAACCACCATTTTAGTTTCACTGGACATTGACTATAACCCGTCTGGGCCACAGCATTGGAGCCCCAAACCTGCATGACCCCAGATTATAAAGTGCCGGGAAAAAGGAGTCTTTTCAACCACCATTTTAGTTTCATGGACATTGACTATACCTGTCCTGGGCCACAGCATTGAGCCCCAAACCTAATATTGGGCCCACAGATTAAAAAGTGCCGGAAAAAAGGAGTCTTTCAACCACCATTTTTTGTTGAACTGGGACATTGACTATATCTGTCCTGTACCCCAGAAGACCATTAAAAACCCGTCTGACCAAAGTTCAAAAGTGCCGGGGGAAAAAGGAGTCTTTCAACCCCATTTTAGTTTTTATGGGCATTGACTATACTGTCCCGGGCCACAGCATGAGCCCCCAAACCTGCATGGACCCCAGATTAAAAAGTGCCGGAAAAGGAGTCTTTCAACCACCATTTTAGTTTGACTGGGAAAAATTGACTATATCTGTCCTGTACCGCAGAATGACCCTTAAACCTGTCTGACCCACAGATTCAAAAGTGCGGGAAAAAGGAGTCTTTTCAACCACCATTTTAGTTTCACTGGACATTGACTAAACCTGTCCTGGGCCACAGCATGAGCCCCAAACCTGCTTTACCCAGATTAAAAAGTGCCAGAAAAAGGAGTCTTTCACCCACTATTTTAGTTGAACTGGACATTGACTATATCTGTCCTGTATAGTGTTGAGCGATTTTTATCGACAAAGTTGAAATCGGCAAGGTTTTTATGGTGATCGAAATTTCCAGATCATGCGATTAATTAAGGTTAAAATCTGAGCATCAAACTATTAAGATCGCGCCTTTTTCGGCGATTCCTGTAATTCTGGCGGCCAGCAAATCAGATTTCGAATAGAGCAGGGTGAGATGTGTGTGCGACGTCATGACTGGGATGGTTATGGTTGCGATTGGCTGGAAAAAATCAAAATGACCTCGTTTTACATAGAACAGCGTTTCCTGTTTCAGCCTCAGTGTCTCTCAGCGTCTATAGGGATAGGACCTGCGCTCTGCCTGTGGCCAAAAAGCTCAGCGAAATTGTCTATTTTGCACAGAGAAACCTCTTCTATTAGCTGTGATCCTTCCAATTTAGTTTATTAGGATTTGAAGATTTTATGTAGTTAGCTAGAGAATTTTAAAGCGTCACCCCTGTAAAAATTCACGGCGG
>JAODAL010010607.1:0-104230 GCA_025379985.1 Phyllomedusa bahiana
GCCCAGGGGGGAATAACGTCTTCCACCGCTTCATGTCCTGGAACAGATGCTGAAAAATCTGTCTGGGCAGGGGATGGAACGTGGCACTACATCTCGGGCCACATGTCCGGTGGGGACTGAAATGGAGGAGGAGGAGTAGGACAATTGGAGCAGAAGCATTGTCTGGTGAAATTATTTGGATTTTCTACCCAGGTGACAAGAGGAGGAGCAGGAGCAGCTGGAGGAGGTAGATGGAGATAGGAAGACGAGGCAGAATGAACCCCAAGCACCGTGGCAGTATACAGTGGAAATGGAGGCAGGGAGCCCCTCGGAGTCACTTTTGCAGATGGCCCGCCAGCAATCCCCGGCAAGAGGGGATGACTTCTGGCTCTCCACCCTATTGGACCCTCACAAACTGGTCCAAAATGGTAGCCCTTTTTCCCAGCTATTGAGACTCAAATACTATAGGGAAAATCCTCCGTAATCATTTTCCGCTGCCCTATGTGCGGCATCGTCCCTCCTCTGACAGGTCTGACCGGGGGGTTCCTCAGCGCTCACGTATTACTGCCGCGGCTGCTGGGGGAAAGGTGGGGGGGTAGGACCAGTACCAGCTCCATCAGCAGTAACCTAAGTCTGGAGTCACTGATGAGCAGCTTCCTTCACCCGCCTAGTGAGGAGGGTAGTCGCCAAGCAGCAGCAGCAGCAGGCCCTGGAGAAAGGCCCCTGAACCAACAGGTGGTGGCTACTTGGACAGCACTCTCCCACCCCAGTTAAAAGATCCGCTGGATTTACTGGGCATCCAAACTGGATGTGTGGCCGCAACTTGCCGAGTTTGCAGTGGAGAAGCTGTCCTGCCCGGCCAGTAGTGTAGCATCAGAGCGGGTGTTTAGTGCGGTGGGGGCCATCGTTAGCCCAAGGAGAACCCGCGTGTCCACGGGAAATGTGGAACGACTGACCTTTGTCAAGATGAATCAGGCTGGATCGGCCCCAGGATTTTCCACACACCAAAGCCTTAGGCGTCAGAAATACATCAGCCATGAATGCCTCACCCAAACTGTGAGAAATGAGGTTCAAACTACCTGCCTCAGCCACTATTCTGATGCCCCCCACCGCCTGATGCCACACATCTGCTTTACAGTTTCTCCATCTGCCAACAACCATCTTTACCAGGGACTGGGTTTTTGCCACCCACCTCCACACTTTCATTGTCCACTGTCTGACCTCATGCTGCTGTTTGTGGCTGCTGCGTGACCTACACACTGTGTCATTGTGCCACTGTCTGACCTCATGCTGCTGCTGCCGTGACCTAAACACTGTGTCATTGTGCCACTGTCTGACCTCATGCTGCTGCTGCCGTGACCTACACACTGTGTCATTGTGCCACTGTCTGACCTCATGCTGCTGCTGTGGCTGCTGCTGTGACCTCCACACTGTGTCATTGTCCCACTCTGTGGCCTACTCCTGTTTTTGCCACCTCCAGAATGTGATTGTGCCACTGTCTGACCTCATGCTGCTCCAGTGGCTGCTGCAGTGACCTCCACACTGTGTCATTGTCCCACTCCGTGGCCTACTCCTGTTTTTGCCTCCTCCAGACTGTCCTTGTGCCACTGCCTGACCTCATGCTGCTGCCGTGACCTACACACTGTGTCATTGTGCCACTGCCTGACCTCATGCTGCTGCTGCCGTGACCTACACACTGTGTCATTGTGCAACTGTCTGACCTCATGCTGCTGCTGTGGCTGCTGCCGTGACCTACACACTGTGTCATTGTGCCACTGTCTGACCTCATGCTGCTGCCGTGGCTGCTGCTGTGACCTACACACTGTGTCATTGTGCCACTGTCTGACCTCATGCTGCTGCCGTGGCTGCTGCTGTGACCTACACAATGTGTCATTGTTCCACTCTGTGGCCTACTCCTGTTTTTGCCACCTCCAGAATGTCATTGTGCCACTCTCTGACCTCATGCTGCTGTGCCTGCCGCCGTCACCTCCACACTCTGTCACTGATGTTGCCACCTGAGCCCTCAGCTTGTTTTTTTCCAGCTGTCGCTCGCATGACTTTATCAAGCTACATTCCCCTTCAGTTTTTTGGTCAGTTTTGCCCTCTTAAGTGCCCAAGGAATTTTATAGTGAAGCGATTCTAAGAGCAGCGGCAGTCATGTGCGTGTCATACTAAAACACAACATTGTATGAAGACCAAACCAAGCTCCCTCTGCATATTTAATCATGGCACAACATTCTACAGCAGCCTGCAGGCTCTGTGCAGCCTGGAAATCGCTGTTTTTTAACGTGATTTGTGCCGAAGTAATTCGGAACGAAGTTATTTTTTTCCGAGAAATTCGGCGAAGTGAACGAAACGAATTTCGGGAAATTCGCCCATCTCTAAATGTATCCCTTCCTTTTTTACTGATGGCTTTTGTATAGTTTATCCTAAAGAAACTTTTGATACGATGTAATGCCTTTTAAATTGGAGGGAGTCCAACCTTTTGTATACCTTATCCACATGTTGTTGCACCATGTCTTTTGTTGACATCGTCTTTTCTTTTTTCTTATGTTTTTTCTTTTTTATTATGCTTTGATTAATATTTTTGTCCTTAATAAAATTTTACTTTTAATATGGTATGTAGCCCTCTCTTTTGTGTTTCTTGGATTGTAGAATGTCAAAAATCACATTGTATTGATTGCTGAGACTAAAAACCACAATATGTACTACTATATCACCAAAAAACTAACCATTTCTACTATAGTATAATTTAATGAGAATAGTTCTCAAGTACTGAAATAATTTTGAAAAAGAAAGGTTAAGCAAAATAAAAACAACAACATGCAAACATAAAGTTAAAGCAAAACTGGAATGACTGTGATATCCTGGTGTTTTGGGATCTCAATCCAATTATGAATTTGTGATAAGATTTTAAAATAGCTGGTAAAGATTTATCCTCACAAACTCAATACTTTAATTGCTGCCAAAAGTGACTCAACTAAGAAAAACTTCAAAAGATAACATACTGCATAGATATAAATATGGTAATACGTAGAGATGTGATTATGTAGAGATGTGATTTTCTTATTTCCTATTAAAGGTAATCAGTTATTAGAACAGACCTATTTAAAGGGATATTTCCACCTGGGAAAATTGTGGGAAGCTTACAAGTTAAATATAAACATTTTTGCCATACTTCATTATTAAAAATTCTGGACCATTTTTGTTTTAGCTGCTCCATAGTGTACAGCTTGTCTACAATAGATATGACCAGTGCAAAGAGGTCCTTAGTCCTGGTTGCAGATGCTTAGACATCAACTCTTCTCTCAGGCAACTACTGTCAGTCTATTTCCTGCCTAGTAATCAAACATACTCACTACTAAACGAGTTTTTAACCCCAGGTGTTGTCATTCTGTACTCCTTAGTAATTAATGAAAACGTGCAGATAAGTTATCATGATACTTGCTATTTTTGGTCTTGTCTAACCTTCCCCCGCCCCCCCCCCCAAAAAAAAGAAACTTCAATTTGGCATGTGCATTGAGAAAAAATCCACTTGTTTGGTTCCTCTAGGGAATTGAATCTAGGACCCACATGCTGAAAGGCAGAGGTGTTAATCAGTCAGATACATTGTAGCTACACATAGATATTTAATGTTAGGTTACTTGACTTTACATGAACAGAACTTTGCTTGACTAGAGACTTATGAGTGAGCACACTTTGGGGAAAGATATGGTGATATCAAGTCTGCTGGGTCACATGCTATGCAGTTCAAACAAATTATACATGCCTCTTTTTGGAGACACTGAAAGCTGAAGAGAAGACTAGGAGGAGATGAAATGCCTTGTGGAAAAATCCCTTTAGGCAAATATATCTCCTGTGAACTCCTTTTAAAACATGTCAGAATAAGTTATTGGTGAAAATCTGTGTTCTATGATCCCCAAAAATCACTATGAAAA
Source organism: Phyllomedusa bahiana (assembly GCA_025379985.1). Lineage (NCBI taxonomy): Eukaryota > Metazoa > Chordata > Amphibia > Anura > Hylidae > Phyllomedusa > Phyllomedusa bahiana. Next base: position 3,918 of record JAODAL010010607.1, read on the forward strand.
AGCCACATTGCTCCTACAAGGCTTATGCTTTTTGTTGATTTAAATAAGAGGTCTTTAGATCTCTGAGTCTGTACTTACAAAACTCACATGATAAATGACTACACCACCAGTCAAAAATTTTTGAATATCTAAATTTTTCCAGCTTTTACCGATATTTACACAGTTTAATGTTGCAACTGTACATTGAAATAAAGGAAAATAAAAGTTAATATGAATAAAAATTGTGGGTTAACTTTGTTTCAACAAATTAAAAGTAGATTTTTGATTCTTCAAAGTAGCCACCTTTAGCTAATATAACAGCTGTACACAATTAATGCATTCTTTCTACAATTGCTTTAAGACATTGTTCATAAAATTCTATTCAGTTCATCCCAAACAAGCTCAATAGGGTTTAAGTCTGAAGACTGTGCGGGCCACTCAATTCTTTGAAGCTTCTTATCTTCTTAGGTGCTTCAAACAGAACATAAAAGTAAGTTTTGGATCATCTTGTTGTAATATGAACCCTTGACCAGCTAGGTGTACACCAGAGGCTATTGTATGGTTCATAAAAATGTGGTAGCTCTTTGTACAGTGTGTCAGTCACCCTGTACAAGTTGCCAACTCTGCATTAAGCAAAAGAGCCGCAGGGCATCATATTTCCATCTCCATTTTTGACAGTTGGGGTAGCACAATGAGGAACCATCCTTTTACCTACAAAAGGACGTAGAAAATCCCTGCAAAATGTACCAAAGATGTTAAATTTTGATTAATTAGTCTATATAGACTTCTTCTCCTCTTCATTAATCCTCTATAGGGGCTGTTGGGCCCAGTCAAGTGTTTTTTTATTTTTTTATTTTGCGTTCTTAGCAGTGGCGTTATTACTGATGATCCACCTGTCAGATAGAAGTCTTGAAATGGAAACTGGTTTACCTTTTGATGTATTAAGCTGTGCTTGAAAAGTTTAAACTTTGAAGCGCTATGCAAACTGTTGACTCAGAGTCTCAGAGATTCCTCCTGTTTCCAAGGACCTTTTCATCATGGTATAGGAAACTGTACTGACCACCATATTGACTTTCTTGGAAATTTCTGTATGACAGATCTCCCATGGGTTATAACTGTCTGTTTTCGTTTGTTAATTGTTTTTTTTTTCCTTTCCATTATAATAGCAACGTGATCTGTCATGAAGAGCTAAATTATCAGAATCCTGCCCGAGTGGGTGTCATAATGCAGTTTGTTACAACAGTATTATTTGATTATAATCTACAAAAGTTGAGATTATTACGAAAAGCTGGCATCCAATTTAAATCCATAATTTGTATTCAGTTTTGCAAAACAGCTGTCCTTCCTGTCTTCTTTGAAAAAAAATTATTTTTTTGGGTTAAAATCAGAAAATTAGACTACTGTTCTGTTTGAGATTAAATACTCATATTATTTTTAGGTTTTTACCTCAATTTCGAACCTATAAAACATTTCATGTTGTTTGCTGTTGTAGAACTGTGTTGATATAAAAAATAACTGGAAAACTGATGTGTTCTACAAAGTTTTAAAGGTAGTGTAGGTTCATCTAAAATCTTGTAAATACTATGCATGATTATTTAATAAATCTCATAAAAATCATGCAAATGCTGTGGATTTCAATTAATTTCAGGAAAATTCCAGATATCTTTTTAGAAATAGATGTTGTTGCAAGCTACGTCACTTCTTTTCTACACTGGTAAGGACACATAACTGGTCTTTTCCTAAATTATTCCTTCTACAGTCTCTCCTGGTGAAAGCTAGGCTCATAATTTGGTAAATGGCTACACTGATTCCTCTACCCTGCGCTAGATAAAATGGAAATCTGCAACATCACCATCAAGTTAAAATTTGCTACACCTGTATCTTGTGGGTATGGTTGGTTCATGTTTTGAAGTCCTACTCGGCTGAGCAAAAATCCAGCAAAAATCCCACAGATCAAAAAAGCACAGTGTTTTCCTTACACCAGGTTATCCCCACCACTGAGACTCTAGGGCCAGGATTTCACAATGCAGAAGCTGTGTGCTGACATATCTGCGGATGTCGGTGGTCGTACAAAATTGCCAATAAAACTATGAACTCAATTGGCAATCTTGTAAGGCAATTGACTGCCTTTGTTTTATCTTCATGGGTCTTCTGCATAATGGGATACTAACATATGTAGTCCACTTATGAGCTGAGCAGCTTTACATGAGCAGTCCTGGACTAGGAGAAAACCCTGTGCTATAATAAAAGCAGAAATAACACATCCTTCTACCAACCTACATGTTATTCCAAAAAATCCATGTCCAATACTATGTAACTGAAGCTAAACTTTTCTGTATATGTTATCTCAACCAGCTACAGGCTTATAAGGTCTTAGCATGCTTGGATGCTTGGATGACCACATGATATGATAAAGTATATGTATTGGGAAAGAGAGGAACAGTGGAGTGAGTTTGGATGAGACAGTTTTCTCCTTCTCCCTTCAGCTTGGTACAGTCCCCATCACACTGCATATTCTTGTGCAGTACTTAAATGTGGGCACTAACTGTCAGCGCAGCCGGAGCCACAGTGGAGTGAGTTGTATGTTATATTTTAATATATATATATATATATATATATATATATATATATATAGTGTTTGTCCTGGAACAAGAACTCTGCCCTCTTATATGATTGCATTGTCTACTACACTCACCATCCTTGGGCAGGGTATCTGCTAGCATTGAATATGTATAATGATGTCATTATGTACAGCATAAGTAATAAATAATTTACAGGAAGCTTAGTGTCTCTAAATCCATGCTAAACTTTGTTGCTTCACGCTTAGTAAAGTCTAACATTTCCTAACTTAATAAACCACATTATTAATTAGTACTTAATTTTATTTTCCTCTTATCCCATAACAAAATTGGCTTATCACTAATGGTAAATGCGCTAGTCTTGCAAAAGACAGCATATACATTACATTAAAATGAAATTAATAGGCTTGCAAGAGCAAAGTGAAGGATTAATCCTTCCAAGCTTTGTATTTTGCATAGCAACCAAAAATATGTTCTTTGGTCAATGCTTCCGTAGCACAGCTATTATTATCTGAAGAAATGCTCATTAACTATTTCTAAAAGAAAAATGAAGCTCTGATCATTTTCAGTCATGAAAGGGAAAGTAATCTCAGCAGCCCAATGATCTGCAATTTGTTAAACTAAGTTGAGGCTGAAAGTAGAGAAAACTTCGGAAAAAAGAGCAATAAAAGCCTGTACTCCGTTGCTCCCTATTTAATTAGTGGTTTTCAAAACAAAAGTGAGAGGAAATCAATGCTTATGATTAAGCTTAAATCACTAATCTTGGGAGAAAATATTTTAATGAGTCAATAAGGTTCAATCTTTTGTAGTTGTCATGCAGATTAGAGAATTGCTTGAAAAAATACATATTATTTGTTCAGAAGCAGAAAAACTTGGCAAGGTGATCTTCAATAATAGATTTAAATCCAAGTTAGTGAATACAAAGCTAAATAACTCAATACAAATATTAATTGATATTGTACTCAATGTAATTATTGTTATGTCAAGCTAAGTAACAGAGAACCATTATCAGAGCCTTACAGTCCTGGAAAAAGTGAGCAACATGAGCAATAACAGCCAATTTTATATGGGTTTAAACCGATTATACAGCAAAGCTGGTAAATTCTTGAATTCTAAAGCTTTTTAGCCCCCTTGAGAACCAACAAGAAGCCTCTAAATAACAATATATAAGTATTGTGTATATTGCAAATTGCCCCCATTCTTTTATTCCGTTGAGCATCATTCGTGAAACATTTTTTGGCCAAAAATTGGGATGTTGTCTTAAAAGAAATGTGAAAAAAGGAAGAAAATGACTGGTAATAAAACATGATGAATTAGTGGAGTAACCTTGTATAGAACCTGCTAATTAAAGCAGGGAAATCAATAGAACTAGTTGTCCTAGGTTCATGCCACCATTTTTTTTACCAGGTTTCCCAGATCTGTTGAACTCCCCTTTCAACTTTTTCCACATCCTTAGGTTGAAACTGTGACAAGAGTTAAAGATCATTGGTTCTGTGCTACTCTATAATGTCAAAGGCTGCAGACTCCTTTAGGCTTGTGGGCTTTGAGAACTCTGTTCTGCAGTGTAGATAGGTCCAATGACATCTCAGCACCCAGGTGCACTGGCTTGTAGAAAATGCAAGTCCTGTTGCCTATAACACTGAGTATGGTGTATCAATGGAGTTAGGGGAGTATTTTTTTTTTTTTGATTCATAGGATTTAGACACTCTTCTTAGGGGCACTATTAATGCACTGTTAATGTTGTAGACACCATGTGGGACCTTTGCTTGGCAAAGTTATTTCTTGGCACAGTCACAATTAAAGACACGCTGTTTGGCACATTGGAGATACTCCAGTTAGCACAGTTATTTTTAGGGCACTATCTTGACACTTAATTGAAGGGGCTCTATGGTAGCACTATGCTTGGCACAGTTATTTTAGCGGCACCATTACTGTTGGGGGCACCCTGTGTAGTACTTTGTGTAAACCTAAAATGTCACACTTGTTTTAGAGGTAACTATGTGGGCCCTTACTGACAAAGGCATGGTTCAAGCAACTATGAAAGCCTTCTGGTGGGCTCAGTCATTTTGAAGCCAGAGTGGAAGTTTTATTGATGATCTGCTTTGTGCAATAGTTTTTTTTCTGGGAACTGTAAGGATGGTTTCACACATGACTTTTTTGAGAACTACCCTTGACATTTTTTGAGCCAAAAGTAGAAGTGGATATGCAGAAAGAAGTATTATTTCTTCCTTTTAATTTCCTGTTTCCTGTTAAAAAACATCTTGCGTAAAGCTACTGTCACGGCACATTTATTGATTTAGGGCAACATTGTGGGATAGTGACACTACTATAAAGCGGAGCACTATCTCCTTGGCACAGTTTTTGTTGGGCCCACTAACACTGTTGGTGCCTTATTTATTTAGCACCATTATGGTTTGAGGGCTTTAAACATGGCAATAATTATTGTCCGAGGTGATAAAAGCAGCTAACATTCAAAATGAAAGACAGGTGGCCAAGGACAGCAAGACAAACCCCAAGAAATTCTTTAAGCATATAAATGCCAAAAAGCCAAAGTCGGAGCCTTTAGGACCGTTAAAAACCTTTGATGGGGAGCTGGTCACTGGGGACCAGGAGAAGGCTGAAGTACTAAATAGGTTCTTCAGCTCAGTATATACCAATGATGAGAAAATAGTTGATGGGGGCGGGTCCAGTGCAGATGTAGATGGTGCCAGTACTGTTAATACATCATCTACTATAAATGATTAGGTCAGTGTAGAAAAGGTGTAAGCCAAGTTAAATAAACTAAATGTGAACAAAGCTCCAGGCCCAGATGGCTGACACCCAAGAGTTCTTAAAGAGCTCAGCTCGGTTGTCGGTGTGCCTCTGTACATGATATTTAGAGATTCTCTGGTGATCGGTATAGTGTCAGGAGAATGTAGTTCCCATCTTCAAAAAAATGCTCCAAGTCTTGCCCAGGTAATTATAGGCCAGTAAGTTAAACATCTGTTGTGGGAAAATGTTGGAGGGTCTCATAAGGGACTGCCAGCATGGTTTTACTAAGGACAGAAGTTGTCAGACCAACCTGATCTGTTTTATGAAGAGGTGAGTAGAAGTCTGGATAGCGGGGCGGCTGTGGATATTGTTTTTAGAATTTTTGCAAAGGCGTTTGACACTGTCCCTCATAAGCTTTTGTTGGGTAAATTACAATCCATTGCGTTAGAAATAGCAGTGTGTAATTGGATTAAAAATTCAGAGAGTGGTGGTAAATGACTCCTACTCTGAGTGGTCCCCGGTTATGTATGGTAAGCCCCAGGGCTCAGTGTTGGGTCCTCTTTTATTTAATGTATTTATTAATGATGTAGTGGAAGAATCAATAGCACGGTTTCTATTGTTGCAGATGACACCAAGCTATGCAGAGTGGTCCAATCTATGGAAGATGTTAAAAAATTGCAAGCAGACCTGAAGTGTTTTAGGCATCCACTTTTCAAATGAGGTTTAATGTGGATAAATGTAAGGTTCTGTATCTGGATACAAATAATCTGCAAGCATCATATGTCCTAGGGGGAGAAAAACTTGGAGAATTGCTTGTTGAGAAAGATCTGGACATTCTTATACATCATAGACTACAGAACAGCTTGCAGTGTCAATCAGCTGCCTCTAAGGCAATTAAGATATTGGCATGTATTAAAAGAGACATGGACTCGCAGGACAAGGATGTCATTCTACCGCTGTATAAAGCATAGGTGCGACCTCATTTAGAACATGCTGTTCAGTTCTGGGCCCCAGTTTACAGAAAAAGATGTAATGGAGCTAGAGATAGTACAAAGATGAACAACCAAACTTATAAGGGGAATGGAGCATCTTAGTTATGAGGAGAAGTTAGTAGAATTGAACTTATTTAGTCTTGAGAAAATACAGCTTCGGGGGACATGATTTATTTATATAAATATAGAAATGGTCCCTACAAAAAGTACGGGGAAAAATGATTTCAAGTAAAGCCACCTCAAAAGACAAGGGGACATTCCCTTTGGCTACAGAAAAAAGGATTCAATCTCCAGAGGAGAAAAGCGTTCTTCACTGTAAGAACTGTAAATCTGTGGAATAGCCTGCCTGAGGAGCTGGTCACAACAGGAACAGTTGGGAGTTTCAAGAAAGGCTTAGATATCTACCTGGCACTAAAGAATATAAATACGTACGTAGCCATGTAAAATTCTGGATCCTGGCTGGTGGTGGTTCTGTGGTCAGAGATGGGGTCTCTACTGGAGAAGATTGGTTCTTGCCTTGTGGGTTTCAGGGTAGTAACCAGTGGGAAAGCTAGGCTTAAAATCATTGTCTCCCTCCCTTTAACCACATTTTACCCACCCTTGGTTGAACTTGATGGACACATGTCTTTTTTCAACCGTACTATGTAACTATTTAACTAAGTAATTGTTCACAGTTGTTTTCTGGGGCAAGGTCTGTTCACAATGATTGATGATGAATCTTCTTGAGTGCTAAATATAATGTAAAAAGTAATATAATATATATATATATATATATATATATATATATATATATATATATATATATATATATATATATATATATATATATATAATATATATATATATATACTGGCACTGTGCAGCTCAGCCAATCTGATCTAAATGCTAAAATTTGAATTTGGTGTTAAGGGGAAAATATTATGGTACATATACATTGGGAATTTTGCTCTTGACCTTTTCAGACCCTAACATTGCCCTTAAAATATTAAAAAAGGATTTGTTTGATTAAAAAAAGTTAAAGGAGGACTAAGACCAGTTTCAAAGGAGCAGTTTGGTTTTGTTCTTGATAACTTTTTTCTAGAGCTACGAGTGGATCCTAAAAGAAGCAAGTGTAAAAAAAAATAATTTGTATTTCCTCTCCTTCTAATATCATTCTTTTATTTGGCTTAATAAAAAGATGAGTTGTAGTTTGGCCCATTATGCTTCAATGGTTGTCACATTATAGCTTTGTAAAGACTTGGAAGTGTTACACAGTTGGGGGTGTTACAATATGGTTGAGTAAAATAGAAATTAAATCCAGTTTCACCCACAAAAAAGAGACTTATAATACAAGCACAGCAAGTAGCATTAAAAGTAGAAAAAAATAAAGAAATATGATAAACTGAAACAAAAGGAAAAGCTAGTAACTAAGAAACTAGTTTTACAGTAAATATTACAATTTCAGATTCCCTTTAAATGCAAAATACAAATCTAGACGGCAGCAAATTGATAACTAAACCTGAAGAAAAGTGTCAAACCATGGCAGTTAGGCAGGAGCCAACACATTTTAAAAGACTGCAAAATGTCAGACCCCAATGGAATTAAACAACACTGTAAGACAGTGCATAGTAGTGAGAATCTATAATACTGTTTATCATTAGTGCAATCATAAAATCACCCACATTCAGTGCACTGTAAGACCAAGAATAAGAAACAGAGTTGTCATATTTATACATTATGAAACATCTCTTTCTAGAGATCATCAATGCATTCACGGCCACACGACCCACTTGCTGGCTGCGCCGCTGCCTGACGCGCAAGCTGACGCCCTCTTCTCCTGACGATGATGAAGTCCTTGCCTCACCCGGCTCCCAAGTGCGGTCGGCTACATCATCATCTATTTGTGTTTCATCGTCACTGCTGTCCTCATCACCGGTCTTGGTATGCAGAGGCTGACCTCTCACAACATGACCTCCCATGCCACTCTCCACATCTATACTTTGCCGCCTACTGCAAGAAGCAGGCGATATTGGCCCCATTTCTTCGCTGCCAAGTAGCTGCTGACTGCCCTCCTCAAATTGTTCATCCTCGCTATATAGTGGCGCTGAGCCCAGACCACATAGTAGATCTCTGGCTGAGGGAACCGGATGGGACAGAGGTGGGCGAGGACAGGTGAGGGCTTCTGACCCGCTCCCGGGCCATGCCGACTAAGGATTGTGCCTGACGTTCCCACCGACTCTTGGCTGGGGTTGTCAGATGTCATCTGGGAGGAAGTGGATGACCTAGTCAACCAATCAAGAACCATTGGGTTGCTGAACAACACACGGCCGCTAGATGACAGCGGCAGTTGTGGCCTCACCGAGTGACCCCTGCTGCGACGTCCCCTTGCTGTGCTTCTACCTGGGCCTGGAATGTTTGTGCCTCTGCCACTCGCAGGTGAAGAGCCTGCCACCTCTCTGTCTGACATACTGTTTGTTCTAAAATGTACAGACACTGTTTGATGAAGATATCTGTATATGATAAATACACACCCTGTATTTGACGCCAAATGAACCCACTAAGAAGCTTGGGTAACCCTTGGATATAAATTGCGCTCCACAAATGGGCAGGAAAAATTGACTTGTATGTGCCGTTTAAAAACTCTGTGTATTTACTGAATATAAAAGCACAAACAGGCTTAATTAACCTTCGGATATGAATTATGCTACAGAATTTCTTCTGTGGCGGTGAAAAACAAAGTTTCTTTTACTGAGTACAACTGCAGAACAACGCTTAATTAACCCCTGGATGTAAATTGCGCAAAAGAATTGAGCAACCACAAACTAGTAGCTTTGTAGCGTGTTACAATGGCGTTTTTTACGCTACACAACAAGAGATAAAATTGTAATTAACCTTCGCTTGTGAATTATGCTACAGGAAAAATGTATGTATTTTGGCGTTGAAAATGACGGTTTTTGGGTCAGCAAAACAACGCTTAATTAACCCCTGGATGTAAATTGCGCCAAACAATTGGGCCACCACAAACTAGTAGCTTTGTAGTGTGTTACAATTGCGTGTTTTCTACGCCACACAACAAGAGATAAAATTGTAATTAACCTTCGCTTGTGAATTATGCTACAGGAAAAATGTATATATTTTGGCGTTGAAAATTACGGTTTCTTGGGGTCAGCACACCAGCAAAACAACGCTTAATTAACCCCTGGATGTAAATTGCGCCAAACAATTGGGCCACCACAAACTAGTAGCTTTGTAGCGTGTTACAATTGCGTGTTTTCTACGCCACACAACAAGAGATAAAATTGTAATTAACCTTCGCTTGTGAATTATGCTACAGGAAAAATGTATGTATTTTGGTGTTGAAAATTACGGTTTCTTGGGTCAGCACACCAGCAAAACAACGCTTAAATTAACCCCTGATGTAAATTGCGCAATAGAATTGAGCAGCCAAAAATGAAGTGGTATTTGTATTGTAAAAACGCTGTTTCTTTATCCCACTTGGATATTGAATGTATATGCAGCTGCAGTGGACGCACACTGGATTTCAGATCCAATACCCCAAAAAATCAGAAATAGAACATTAAGAGAACAGTCTCTGAGACAAGCTGAGACACCCCCCAAAAATCGCTGTATAAAAATCAGTTCTTCAGTGAGAGCTATCACAATCGGCCGCGGCAGCACCTTCCCTGATCAGTACAGTGAGAGGAGTGTGAGCTCCCGGCGTCGCGCCCGGACTTATATAGTGCGGTGATGTCACAGAATCCCGCCAGTCTCTGATTGGCTTCATCTCTGCACATGTCATGCAGGCTATGCCCTTCTTCCTCCCAGAGTGCTTTGCCCCATGTAGCGCCATGTGCTCGCAGCCATTTTATCAATCAAAAGCACACTTCGTTCACCCGAAGTACCCCAAACTTCGACTTCATTCAGAACCGAAGTTTTCCTGAAATTCTAAACGAATTCCACTTCGTTAGAATCGAATCGCCCATCTCTAATTACATTAGATGGACTATGATTTTACTGCAATTTCCATTTTTTTTATTCATTGTTAAAATCCCTGATATACAGTTATGTATGTACAGTATGTACTTATGTATGTACTTATTGTGTAGGTGTGTTCCTCCAAGGGATAGTGAGTTTTGCAGATCCAGAATGCTGCTTCACTAGCTCTCATATATCAGCATAGCTCTATCCCTACAGTGCTTTTTTTCTTCCACAGTACTTGAGAGATCTGTCCTCTACTGTGCTGTCAGAAGTGTGTAATTTCCTCCTTCCATTACAAAGTCCACCACAGGCACTCATCTCTGTCTGTACTGTACACTGACATATATTCTGTGTGATGTCTTCACCCTTTCCCTACAGACTGGCATATGTGCTCTTCTAAATGTCTAGACCAATACTATGGGACATTTTAAGAAGCAGATGTAGAGGAAGGAATGGGAATATAAGCTAATACAAAAACTTGTCATGCTTCACAGGTTTCCAAATAGTTTATTTCTAGACCTGAAGTATAATTTTGTAAATAACTTCTCTGCTTATATTGCATTTTGTTATTTTTAATGATTTTAAGATCTTTTGAAGACCCCTGTCTTATGTGTAAAAAAAGTCTGTGAATTTTCAGTTTCTTGTATAACACCATGCCTGACGAACAGAACTATTACTTTCGAAAGCTTAGTGTCAAATACTGTATACTCAGGATCTAATTTCCTAATTTCTTTGTTTTTCTACTGTTTTCTATGGCTAACACAGTGCAACATTATACTACTAGACCAATTCTCTACATACTGTGTACTTTGCCCTTCCTGAAGACTTTGATGCTCTCTCCTCACCTGTTGCGTATAAAATCATATCTGTCTCTCTGCAGAAATTTACTGTGAAAAGTAGGAGGGAGACAAATGAGAGAGCCAAAAGAGCCAAGCACAGTGTGCTGTCAGATGTATGGCAGAAGAAGCTACAGCAGCAACATTTTAGGAAAAGTTTTAAGAAAAGCTGAAGGTTGTCTAGTTTAAGTAGTAAATGAACAATAAATAAATTATCTCAACAGTATTCATAACTTGTAAATGTTTGTAGAATGAAAATATGCAGAAAAATAGGTTATGGCCTCTATGGAAAAAGATATTCCTCAAGGGATGTTGTTGACCTTGTACAATAATTAAAGAAAACTATAAACAGACAATGCACAAAAATAAAATAAAAATATCATGCTAGTGTTACCATCAGGAGGGATTTCCCTGCTATTTCTTCTTCTTCTCTGTGTTAACTTGTTTGCTTGGCAACTGCTCATATTCTCAGCATAGTAACCCCTTAAGACCAAGCATTTTTTGGACTTAAATGGGTTGTTTCACTTCATCGATTTCATTTTCAGGGGCATGTTTACTGGCTACTACTGGCCTGCAGTGAGGAGCTACTGAGGACACAAGGTCTGTAGCTATAGCGACCAGTGCTGACAGCCTATAACGAGATGTCGTAGAGGTCTGTAGCTATAGCGACCTAAGGAGCGGATGCAGCCCATACAAGAGGGGATATCTAGAAATAGGTAGGGCATTATGAATGGACACATATTGCAAAGTAACTAATTTTTGCAAGATCTTTAAAATAAAAAGCAATCCTTGCAGTGAAACAACCCTTTTAAGGACCAAGCTCTGTTTTTCATATCTGACATGGGTCATTTTATCTAGGAATAACTTTTTAACACTTTTACCAATCCATGTGATTTTGAAACTGTTTTCTCGTGGCACATTCTGTTTTAAGTCAGTCATTAATTTTGGTTGCTACAAACATTGTTTACTTGTTGCAAATGTTGCAAAGTTTGGAAAAATGTGGCATTTTCAAAGTTCAAAAATGTCTGTGTTTAAAACAGTCATACCAAACAAAATAGTGAATAATTAATATCTACCATAAGTCTACTAAATGTTGGCATAATTTTTGAAACATCCCTTTATTATTTAGGACATTATGGGGCTTTTAAATTTGGTAGAAAATATTACCATTTTCAAGAAAATATGCAACAAATTATTTAAGGGACAAGTCCAGTTCTGATGTGGCTTTGAGGGTTGTGTACACTAGACACCTCCATAAGTGAGTCTATCTAAGCAACTATACCCTTCAAGATATTTAAAACAACACTTAGAAAGTTTGCTAACTCTTTAGGTGTTTCACAGAAATTAAAGCAAAGTGGAAGTGATATTTCAAAATGGGATTTTTTTCAGACTTTCAAATTTAAGTCATTTTTTACTGGAGCTGAGTAATTATGAACAAAGAAATTCATATCAATATTGAATGCCCTGATTCTGACATTTTTTAGTGATATCCCACATGTGGTACTTGTATGCCCTAAGACATAAACACAAGCCTCAGAATAGAAGGAGTATCTACTGGATTTTGGGGTCTCATTTTTATTAGGATATTTTGTAGGCGTCATTACAGGTTTTTGGACACCCTAATGCACTTAATCTTAATAAACACCTCTACAAAGACCTCATTTGAGAGACTACACCCATTAAGGAATATATACAGGTGTGTAGCGAGTAAATTGACCTCACTGGTGTTTCACAATTTTTTTTTAGAAATTAGCTGCGAAAATTAAACATTTATTGTTTCCAATAATCTGCAGTTTTAGCTGAAAAGGTTTCATTTTCACAAGGAATCCTGGAAAAAAAGCAGCACAAATTTTATCACATAATTTCTTCCAAGTTCAGCATTACCCAATGTGTGGGTATAAACTGCTGTTTGGGCGCATGGCAGGATGTACAAGGGAGTGAGCACTTTTTTTCTTTTGGAATGCAGATTTTGGTGGGGCCATGTCACATTTGCAAAGTCTCCAAAGTGCCAGAACAGGTAAAACCTTCCAGAAGTCGCTACATTTTGGATTCAGCACCCCTCAGGAATCTCATCTAGAGGTGTATTGTGCATTTTGGCCCCACAGTTGTTACACAGTTTTTTTTAGCATTTGGCCGTGAAGATGGAAATAAAAAGAGCAATTCTGAAATAGTTTTTTGGGTTTTATTTTTACAGCGCTCGCTGTTTGGTATAAGTGACATGATAACTTTACAATGTAGGACAGTACAATTACAAAAATATAAATTTGATATAGTTTTTTTATGTTTTACTACTGTTACACATTGGAAAAATTGCGTCTTTATGTCATCATATTCTGACAGCCATACATTTTTTTGGTTTTTGTGTATATATGGAGCTGATTAAGGGCTCACTTTTTTGCGGAATACACTGACGTTTGCATTTTGGACTTCATATGACAATTTGTTTTCTTTTTATCCAGGTTTTTGGGATGCAGAATGAACAAAATACAGCAATATTGGTAGTGTTTTTTATTTTTATTTCTTATAGCAGTCGCCATGTGGTATAAAAGACATGTTATCTGTACTCTGCAGGTTGCTATGATTACAACAATACCAAATATATATTTATATTTTTATTAATTTCTTACTGCTTTTATTTAGAAAAGATAACACGTTTTTGCATCGCCATAGTCTGAGAGCCATAACTTTTTTGCTTTTCTGTGTAAAGAGCTGTGTACAGGCTGTGTGATTTGTCATTTTCATTGCTACCATTTTGGGGGACACATGACTTTTTGATTGCATTTTAATCCTTTTTTGGGAGGCAGAATAAAGTAAATACTGCATTCCTGGTAATTCAATCAAGGCAATACCCAATTTATATTTCATTGTGTAAAACAATGTTAATGCATCACACTCTTCTGATTGCCATAATTTTTAATTTTTCTGTGTACGGAGCCATGTTTGGGCTTTTTTTTTAATTTGAGGAACCAAGTGATGTTTTCATTGATACCACTTTGGCATTTACATGTCTTTTTGATTGCTTTTTATTCTATTTTATGCACAGCAGGATGAACAAAAAACACAATTCTGCCATTGTTTTGGGTTTTTCTACGGCGCCAATACTGCGGGTTAAATAACATGACAGATTTATAGGTCATTATACATTCAGCGATACCAAATATGTGTACTTTTTTATTTTCAATCTTTTTTGAGGTGAATGGCGTTTGTAATGGGTAAAGGGCAGTGTGTGTGTTTTACTGTATTTTATTTTTTTTCACACTTTTACTTTTCACTTTTAATTTTTTTTACTTGTCCAACTATAGACTTATACTCAGTGATCGTTGCTGGCAATTGCTGGTATAATACAGGTTTAATATATTGCAGGACATATCTATACTGCAATGTATTATCCAACTGTCAATCAGCCTGTAAGGTCCTGCCTTCAGGTAGAGCCTGACAGGCTACATCACAGACAACCTGGAGGTCATTGTTTGACCCCTGGTTGCTATGACACCCACCGGAATCTGGCAATCGTGTCAAGGGGACCCAGAGGAAGACAGAGGGAGATCACTCCCTCTGTCTAATTCTTTACCTGATGTGTTTACTATAGACCGTAGCAGCTAAAGGGTCAAATAGCCTGGAACAGTGTTATCTCCACTCCGGACATCAACTGCATGAACCTGGCTGTCAATCACTGCCAGGCTCCTGCAACAATTGTGCGGGCACAGCTTCTGTGCCCGCACATTCACCCTGACATCGTGTGTTAAGGCACACTGCACCACTGTACCGGAACATCAAGGTGCGTTAAAAGGGGTTGTATGAGAATCCAGAGAAAATACCAATACAAAACATAGTGGAGAAATACTAAGGCTAAGCAGTAAATATATATTCAGATACAGTATTTAAACTGTATCTTTATACTGACAAATGATGTTATAATGCATTCTATTGCTAAAAACTGGTGGTATGTAGAAAAGTTACCACAGCACTCACTGTGGTAAACAGTGGAGACACATACAAGTCTGACGGCCATTTCATGCTAGAATACACTTTGTTAGGACCTCACTTTCAGGTTAACCATATCCCTATACATTTCAGCCAGTGTTGCTAATCCTAACCCCTTCCAATAGGACTCTGTAACAAACTGCAGCACAAGCTATACCAGGGATGTGTCCAATCAGATTACAAATGTAATACATATATTGTAAAATAACATATATTAAAGTGCATATAAAACAATCTATAAAAATGGGCTCAAATCATTGCTATTTAAGCTAAAGGCTGCAAAACCTCTAATTTCAAGATAAGATTAGACTCCGTCTGAAACAACGTATTATACCTACCATCTCCATTTTTCAGATTAGTTAAGAATAATAAACCAGCAAACCACAGTTCCCATTGTCTCCATGGTAATCATGCATGTGTTGGATCAATCATGAAGAATCAACTCCTGTTTTTAAAGAGCGTACATGTTCTCTAAATCTGACATATAGGGGGCGTATCATTTTTCCAACATAGAAGAAACTACAACGACAGATAAACATATATACAAGATACTTGGATTTACATGAAAAGAAATTCCTTAACCTAAAATCAAAACTTCCCACACGGATGATCTTATCACAAAATACACTACTGTTCAAAAGCTTGGGGTCACACAGACAATTTTGTGTTTTCCCTGAAAACTCATACTTTTATTTATATACACACACACACATGACAGTATATATAGGTGAACGTTTATACTAAAACTGAAACACATTAAAATTTTTATATAGATGTATTATAATAAAATTTCAAAAAATTTTAATACACTCCACTTTTGCCATTTTACAAATATAACAACTGAAAAATAGTTACACATTATTGTTGTTGCCGCTATAAATTTATAATAAAATTTTTCCCATACAACAAACACCATAAGAAAATCCCAAGATAACTCATAGCAATTCTGCAGTTGTTGGATCCCCTCCCCACACTGCGGAGCCTCCTGTCTCCAGAAATATGTCAGGCTGACAGAGCATAACAAGCATGTCCACTGCATGTACTATGTGTTCTAAGAGGGGTTTCTGCTACAAAAAGCGCACAGTGCACCATTTTGATGTACCGTAATGATTATACCGTACAAAAAAAAAAGAGGAGATTTTTTTATTAGTAAAGATATTTAGGAAGTTTTTTTTGTGACATTTAGGGCGACATGTATGAATCTCGCCGGGTCGGGGCGCACCTTTCCGCCAGTTTCCCCGCGGAAACTGCGCCTGATTTATGTCGGGGCCGGGGCGCGCTCATACATACAATATAAAGTCCGGCGCGCCTCGCCAGTGTGTTAGGCGCAGTGCGGGACTGAGGCGCAGTGCCGCGCTGCGACTATGATTTGGCGCCGGAGGTAGCGCACTCATACATGCGGGGAAAAGTCCGCCGCGCCTGGCCAGTGTGTGGGGCGCAGTGCGGGACTTAGGCGCCGTGCGGGACTGCGCCAAAAAACAGTTCCGATGCGAGACAGGCTGGAACAGCGAGAAATCATTCCAGATGTCGGTGCGGAGTATTAATCAAAAATCGCCTTTATAAAGGCGTTCAACATTCTCAGGAAAAGAGCTGAAACCTAAAAAATAAAAAATACATAAAACAAAATCACTTTCCAATATCCTAATTCAAGAATTAGGATATTGGAAATTGCCGGGAAATACAGTAATTCAAATTCAGAAAGCTATTCTGATTGGCCGGTTTATGCCGACCAATCAGAATAGGAGCGACAGTGAACCATTAAAACCTATGGGGAAGTTTAGACCAATCAGAATCCACGGCGGGATAGTTCAAAATACAGTAAAAATGCTGAAAAGAGCTGATTGGTTAAGCTACCGGGATTTGGCTAGCTCAGCCAATCAGAATAGGAGCGACAAAGACCCATTCTAGTCTATGGAGAAGTTTAGACCAATCAGAATCCACGGCGGGATAGTTCAAAATACAGTAAAAATGCTGAAAAGAGCTGATTGGTTAAGCTACCGGGGACTTGGCTAGCTCAGCCAATCAGAATAGGAGCGACAGAGACCCATTCTAGCCTATGGAGAAGTTTAGACCAATCAGAATCCACGGCGGGACAGTTCAAAATACTGTAAAAATGCTGAAAAGAGGTGATTGGCTGAGCTAGCGGGGGCTCGGCTAGCTCAGCCAATCAGAATAGGAGCGACAGAGACCCATTAAAACCTATGGAGAATTATTGACCAATCAGAATAGGAGCGACAAAGACCCATTCTAGTCTATGGAGAAGTTTAGACCAATCAGAATCCACGGCGGGATAATTCAAAATACAGTAAAAAGACAGAAAAGAGCTGATTGGCTGAGCTAGCGGTGGCTTGGCTATCCCAGCCAATCAGAGCGCGAGCTACTTCTCCCATTATAGTCTATGGAGAGATGGGCGCTCTGAAATCTCGGCGCTCAGCGCCGTGCGGCATGAAGTATTAATAAAAAAATTATTTTTATTAAATGTAAAACATTATCAGATAAAGAGCAGAACCCTTCTTTACAAATAAAGCAGTTAAAATCCCGAACAACGCGTTTGTCGCCGAGACCGGCGCTACATAGGGAATTGCAATAGAGAGAATTACCGGGAAATACAGTAATTCAAATTATTTAAGCTATTCTCATTGGTCGACAGAAGCCAGCCAATCAGAATAGGAGCGACAAAGACCCATTATATCCTATGGAGAAGTTTGGACCACTCAGAATAGGAGCGACAGTGGCCCATTCTAACCTATGAAGGAGTATTAACCAATCAGAATAGGAGCGACAAAGTCCCATTATATCCTATGGAGAAGTTTGGACCAATCAAAATCAAAGGCAGGACAGTTCAAAATACAGTAAAAGTGCAGAAACGAGCTGATTGGTTGAAGCGGCGGGGGCTCGTCCAGCTTAGCCAATCAGAGCGCGAGCTACTTTCTCATAGAGTTCTATGGGGAAAAGAAATTCTGAGCGCGCTCTGTGATTGGCTAAGTTAAAAGAGGTGCCGTTATTTGGACCAATGGGAGAGCGAGCGACGCTCCTATGGGTTTTCTTATGCAATCTGAAATAAAACTGTACATGGCCGAAATCAAATTATAACACTACAGAAGTTGTCCCGATGTGTATATAAAACGAATAATAATATGGGGGTAGGGGTGTGGCCTGACCTGCATGGAGTGAAGACGTGTGGCTTCTGAGCTCCTGAATAATCCTGCTGGAATCCTGATCTAAGACCCCCTGTTGTGGCTGACACTGCTTCAGGGCTTGTGGAAAAGACTGTAGGCTACTTCTGAGACATTGACTGAGCCCTCTGCCTCTCTTATCAGTGCTGATTCCCCTGAGAATTCCTCCCGGAGGTGAGACGCTGCTGGGGAGGCCGGAGCACAGGGCCAAGCAAGGGGGACTGTGAGGGTCGGCAGCTGCCAGCACTGACACTTATAAGCTGCCTGCCACCGAATGTTATTTACTGCGGACAACTCGGGCTAAGGTGAAACATATTGATGCTGCTGCTGCGGTGCCCATAGGTGACGAAGCTTCCTCCCTCACCCCCTGGAAGGGAAGGCAAAAAAAATGGGGGCGGAAAAAAGGGGGAGCAGGCCTGTGAATGCCGACTCCAGACTGGAGACCCGGGGCAGGAAGAACAGAAACATCTCCACTAAGTAACATAGGGAGGAGGGGGGACCCCTGGGGGAATTGGGGGAGGGGGTAGCAAGACATAATATCCCCTGGGGCCTCCAACGAGATTCTTTGGGGCCACCCCTGTCAAAATTTGGGGCCCGGGGGAAAAAGGGGCGCGAAAATTTCCCTGGGCCCCAGTGCCATCTTGAACTTGCTCAGCCCCACAGCAGAGGAGCCTGCCGGGTGGGATGTTTTTAAAACCCGCAAAAAAGGTATTAGGAGACCGACCCTCAAAAGGCTTATCTACTCTGTGTTTTGCCATTAATGCCTTATATACCCCAAATAAATGGGACTTTGAAACACAAGTCATTTTGCTCTGAACCCTTCAGGAGCTCTGCTCCATTATCAGTCTTTTCTGTTGGTTTGCCCCCTCTTCTGTCTCCAATTATATTCCCAAAACGCTATTCTTCTCATATGGACACATAATTAATGCCGGAATCCGATCTCAGGGGGTTTTAAATCTCTAGTTTTACTGCAATCCCAGTCTTTTTTCCCAAAAATTTTTAGATCTAGACCCCTGGGGGCCAACTTCTGAACTACAACTTGTTGCTCTTTAGTTCTTTACTGCGGGGCTTTGTTTTTGGATTGTTTTTGTCTGAACCACAGGGACTTTGCCATAATTTTTCCTCTCCTGCCCTCTGCAGTATAAATCTTCTTGTGGACTGTATAATTATTCATTTGCATTTTTGCTCTGATTGTCTGTCAAGGGAAATTTTACCTGGGATCAGATCTACCCCTTCTTATATCTCTAAGATTTTGGTTTTGCAACCCCGGGGTTTACAGGGGTTTTCTAATTCTCAATCCTAAATTTGCTGAGGGGGTACCTTGGCAAAATTGTATAACTAATATTTTTTCATTAAATCCTTTGTTGCTGTTCTAAATTTAAATTGGGCTGTCCCCCTATTGGAATCACTACGGTTGCTATTTCTGTAAAATTTTTATTTTTCCACTGAAGCCCTTGTTTTCCCCTGTTTTTAAATGATAATCCCATACGCCTGTCTTGCCTTTTTTGAGGTGGCCAATCCATGTAGGGGTGGGAAAAGGGAATTTCACAGCGCCTGCTCCCGCACAAAAGCAACCTAAAATGGCCCGATGAGTAAAAACTGAGATCCTCCAATTGAACCCCCACCAAATGGTGCTTTTGAACGAAAAATCATGGCCCCCATTGCAAACTCCAAGGGTTTAACCACTAAAATTGATAATCTAAAAGGGACTTTAATAGACCCTTTGATAGGGACAATCAAAGAAAGAGCGTGAGGCTGAGCACAAAAACGGGGAGTGGAGGACACTTCGAGCTCTAACCAGGAATCCTTTCTACGCTACAGCAGAAGTAAAAATTTACAACTGGGAAAGGGGACGTGAAAATCGCGCAGAAAATAATGTCGAATTTTAGGTCTGCCAGAACGAGTGGGGGGCTTTTCCCCCCAAAAAGAGTTTGGGGAGCATTACCAAGGAAAATTTTGGCCCCCTATTAAAATTTTCACCAGTTTGGGGTTTTGCGAGCCCCCGTATCCAAAAAATCTTCCCTCCGGTGCCCACCTCGCCCTTTTATTTTGAAGCCCCTTTAAATTTAAAGAGACAGAGATCTAATACTTTCTGCTGCAAAAAGAAAAGGGACATTACCTACAGAATAACAAGTTGCCCTTTTACCCGAATTTTATTTTCGAGGTGCAAAGAGAAGGCGCAATTCTACATTACGGACCCCCTGAGGGGGCTGGAATCAAGTACGCCATTTTAATCCCCTAACTGGGGGTTCAACCCGAGAAACCGTACTTCTTCTTTCAACACCTGAAAAGACGAGTGGCGGGATGGGGGTCCCCGGCCCGGGCGTGACAGAGTATAAGTCCCCTGAATGGGACTCATTTGGGGAAAGCTTTTTACCTTTTGTGTTTCCGTTAGCAGGTTCCCTTACTTATCTCTTTCCCTGTGTTTTGGTTTTCAGGGGGGTCCTTTCCATGGGAAAAGGGAAAAAAACAATTCTTCACATTTTTTTTCTTTTTCTAAAGCGGCACAGTTTTTTCACGTGCCTTCTGGGTGCCTCTTTTTTTGCACCTAGACACGGGTCACTTGCCCCCTTTGGTGCTTTACACAATTTCTTTTTTTTAACAGTTTAGTATGTTGGGATGTGGGCCCGGGGCCCATTGGGTGGTTTTTGAGCAGGGGGGGGGTGGCTGATTTCACCCCCGGGTTTGGGCCAATTTGGGGTCTGGGTTTTTTGTCGGTGTGAAGGGTTAGTGTGTGGTTCGGTCTCTGGCAAAAACTGTCTGGGTGGTATTTTGGGGCCTCATATTGCGTGGGGGATTGCAAAATTTTGTGCCTTTGGAAAAAAAAATTTTTTGTTTCCAAATTTTTTGGGGGGGGGGGGGGCGGGGGGGAAACACGGGGGGGGGGGGGGAATTACAAAACCTCTATAGACCACGGGGGGGATATTTCTTCTACTGCAAAATTTTTGGGGGTTTTGATTTTCTTTAAAAGGGGGGGAAAATTTTTGTCCGCCTCCCTTTTGCAGGGGAGTCCTGGTGCCCGAGGGAAAGGTCTCGCATATCCGGGACACCGCTGCTCCTCTGGGGGTTTTAACGCCACTTAGATCGGGAAAATGGACCGTCCCCCCCCATTATCGCATAATAGAAACCCCAAAGGGAATGGGGTGATACACAGGCCTGGGAGAGGGATGGAGATGGTTACACCCCGGGGTAGGCAATTCCCCTTGTTTTTTCACCGCTCATAATTTTCTCTCCCCACTAGATTTGGGCCCTTTTTGTCAAGGAATATTTCATAGATATCGAATGCAGAAAACCCACCTCTTGGATTCAGATCATCACCTTTGAAACTGATAAAGCCTCACCACGAGGGCCTCGGGGAAGGTTATGGAGGTTAAATCCCCGGTGTAAGGTGCCAAAAGTACTGGCTGCATGCCGAGAGCAGGTAGAGACATAAGTATAAATGAGACCGTAAACCCAATGGTGGAATGGGTGCCCCGAAGGCTGTGCTTAGGGGACCCTAATTGGAGCATTGGGACACACAGAGCTGACTTTGGGAGAAGAGAGGGGAATTGGGAAACAAAATCTTTGGGAGGGAAACGGGGATATGTGCAGGACCCTCTCAAATACTAAGGACCATATTGGGCTCAAGGGGGGTATTCGCTGCATCTGACGAGTACACCCGAAGCGACTTCTCATGCAAAAAAATCAAACTTTGTGGAGGGGAAAAAATGGTAAACATTGGCATTTTTGGCCAGAGCGGAAACACCGGGGACAGTAGTGGCTAGTGTGGTTGATGGGGGGAGTGGCTGGGCAGATCCAGGGCAGTTTGTGACAGTTTGCTTTTTTATTATAGGGGATCTATGCCTCAAAATTAACTTACACAGATGGGGAAAAAGCCCCCTTTCTAGACACGGGGGATATACCTGTACTATCCCTGAAGAGACAGGTAATTAGCCTGATTACGGCAGAAGAGACGCAGGGGGATAGGGGAAAATTGGGGACTCAAAGACCCGGGACCTGATGGGTTTCCGCGGAAAGGGATAAAAAAGACCGGCAAAAGGATGGTAGGCTGGAGAGGTTGTTTGCGGGCAATATAGGGGACTCCCTGCCACCTTCCTTCTCTGAGGCGTGATCACAATATCCACAAGCCAGCAGACCCCCGATCATGCAGCTCATATAGGCCAATTCCTTGCTTAAACCCAGATGCAAAGATTAGGCGAAATTTTGGCTTGAGACAAATGGATGATTTCTATCATTAGTTGGCACAGACCCGTCAGGATTTATGCCAGGGAAAACGCTGACATTTTAATTGAGACGGCTATTTACCAACCTGCATGTCCCCACATAAAGCGGGGAGTAAGTGATCGTGCCTTAAAACGAAAAAGCTTTTGACTCTGTTGAGTGGAGGTTCAGTGGATACGTTGCACGGATGGGGGTTTCCTTTTATTTTATTAAATGGTGCGCCTATTGTATTTGCAACCCACGGGAGAGTCAGAGTAAATGGATTGCTTTTCCCCCTTTTCCCATGGAAAGAGGCACTAGCAGGGGTGCCCCCTCTCACCGGCTCTTGCCCCCATTGGAACCACTATCAATTAGATTAAAGTCATACGGGTTAGGGGGGTGGTTGGTTTCAGGGGCTTGAAGAAAAAATATTTTGTACAATGACGTTGGTGTATTTGGGAGACAAGGCCTTTGGAATGTTTGCTGGAAAAGGGAATACATTTGGGAATTACTTGCTTGCGGGGAAACTGGGGGGAAATCCATATGTTTATCTAGATGACCTTGACCTGAGTTGGAACTCTACTCCCCCCTTAAATTTTCACGCAATTTAATATCTTGGGGTGATTTTAAAATAAAGATTTTTTTTAATTTTGGGGGTGCTAAACCTCCAGCCCGTGTGAGACAGGGGGAGTTTTGCGAAGTCAGGGCCAACCTCCCTCTGTCCCCTTTTTGGAAGGGGTGAACGTATTAAAATGGTAATTTACCCAACTCTTATAATATACAGGGCGGCCCCCCGGGTTGATTCCCCAAAGGGATTTCAAGCTGTTTTAAAAAATGTTTTTCTTTTTGGGGAGGGCCAACCCCCCGTCTGGCAGGGGGACACTTAAAAAACCCACACCAAAGGGGGGCTGCATTTCCTGACCGTAGGGCTATTATGTAACGATCCAGTTGACATATTATCAAAAGGTTGGGGAATACGAATGCCCACTGTGGTGCAGAGCGCCTTTTTAGGCCACTTTAGGGACTTCCAATCTGCCTTTTGAGAGGGAAATTTCTTCCGACGTTATTATACCCAAGATATGCAGCTTGTCGGGTGGAAGAATTTTTTTCACCCTTACGGACTGTGGCGGGGGGAAAGGTTTGGCCCTGTGTTCCCTTGTGGTGAACAGGGAAAGCCCGAACTAGTAGAGCTGCCCTCTATGGTTTCGGGCTGCCCAGGAGTGAAATACCTCCAATTGTAAAAAAGATGGGGTTTCTTACATTTGCAAGATCAGCTACAGTTTGACCTTCCCCGGGATCCTTTTTTCGATACCCCAGTTTTTTTCATGCGTTTTAGTTTGGGGGCAGTTTGGGGGGGGTTGTTTGTCCAGCTTTTTAATACGGATACTTAGAGGCCATTTTGGGGCGGGTTTTTTTCCCTTTTAAAAAGCCAGTTTCTTCCATCTACAAAACTTTTTGGGCCCCTTCAGGTTCCCCCCTGGCGGTCTCCTTTTTGAAAGGGGCGAGAGGCCCCCCCCCTTACCAAATGATCGCTCCCCCTGGCTGAGGACCTCTTTTGGGTCTCTCTTTTTTTTGCCCGGGGATCAAATGACCAAATTAAGTGGCTCCATGGGGTTTATCTTACACCCGTTTTTTAATTTACCCGATGCATTGTTTTTCCCCCACGGCTTTTGCTTTCCCGGTGTGGGGGCCCCGAGAGAGGAACTTTGATTCACATGGTGTGGGAGTCCCGTTTCTTGCAAAATATTTGGTGGGAAATTCACTGTTTTTTTTTTTTAAAAGCAAATGGGTTTCCCTTAATTTGTGTTCACCTGAAAACACCTCTTAGGATTTAGGATTAATTCCGGGGGAAATCAGACTTCAAACCCTTTACCTCTCTTGCTCTTCTAAAGCCCGGAAAAAAAATTCTTTAAATTTGGAAACCGCCCAAAGGTCCCCCACTTTAGAGCGTGGAAACAGCTGGTTTAAAAGCGGAACTCCCTAGGTCAAATCACTATGGCAAAAAGGGATCCCCAAGCGTTTCCATTACAGTTTTTTTTTGCAATTGGGAAAATGCAGCTCAAACGATGTGAAAAAGGCAATGGGATGGTGTTAAGGGGGGCCGAGACCGACCGCAAGTGGAAAAAAAAGATTGATTTTTGGGTGGTGTGAATGATTTACATAGAGCATGGGATGACCCAAAGATTTTGAGGGGAAAAATTACCCAATATGGGCGCCTTCTTTCCTTTTTGTATTGCCATCTATTCGTATACATATATTTAAAAAATTACTGAAACGGGTTTTAATGTTAACCTCCTGAATTATTATCTGGGCACAGCTGAATGATCAATTATAGTTGTAGGCCTTCCTCCTTTGAAATTGTATACTCTCTAATTTTAAAAGTATTTGTAATCCTCGTAAACAGGGAATTTTGGGTTTTTTTGTTTTTTTTGTTTATTTGGAAATTCAAAAATAAAGCCTTAAAAAAAAAAAAAAATAATAATAATTGGGGTAACGAAAAAAAATATTAAATCAATAAAACATGTTTTTCTTTTTTTTCGTTGCCAAGGACAATAGTATGGGTCAACAAATAAAGAAAAAAAAATATTTTTTCATTCAATATTTTTTTTTCTTTACCCCATATTTTATTCGTTTTTATAGCCAAATCTAGGCCATACATAATTCAGGCAAAATGCATGTCATTGTTAGCATATTTGATGTCCTTTTTTGGCTACTCAAAGGGGGCCGTGTTTTGGGCAAACAATGCATCTAGTTTTGGTGTACCACAGTTTTTTTTAATGAAAATAGGGCATCAACAATTTTTTGCCACAAAATACGAGAAAAAATTGCACAGCCCTAATGGGACATGTCGGACTTACTTTGGGTGAATTCTTTTTGTCATTGCTCTGCGTCCAGATCATTGTGTCATCCTCAGCCATGATCATTTCCATTTTCATCCATAATTCTTGCTTATCCCCTGTTTTTTGTGTATGTGAAATCGATTTGCATTATTTTTCCTGTGTCCCTACTTCGCCACCTTTTGGGCTTTTTTAAGCCCGGGAAATCTAAAACTGGATTCTTAAGTCTAGTTCTGTTGTTTCATGCCAACCTTAGTTTTTAAACCTAGTTCTTTCTGTCTTAATCCCCTCACATTCTTTAGATCCTTTTTTGTCTCATTTTGTATAAAAGGGGTGTTCCGGGATCTAACATTGCTCGTTGGTCGTTAAGGGCATGAGATAATATAGAAGATAAAACTCATACTTACCACCTAAATGGTTTTCTTCACTCCCAGCTGTCGGTGAATTCATCCCGGAAGTAGACAGTGAGCGAACATTGTTCAGATGACAGATGCAGCCAATCACAGGCAACAATGTCACATGCACGTGACCTCTGTGTCCTGTGATTGGCTGTAGCTGTCACATGAATGAAGACTGTTCACAGAGCATCCGGGAGGTAAGTATGAGTTTTATCTTTTATTTTAACTCATGCCCCGATGGATCAACAAGCATACATCTCTCTAAAATCGCAGCCATTTCTGGTTTTCATTTTTCCCTCCCCCCTCTTCCCCGACATGATTTTTTTTTTCCAATATGAAACGTATAAGTCCTTTTTTTGGGGGGGACAAGGTGGAATTTTTATTGGTATCATTCACATTTACCACAGAATAGACCTGGAAACTGCAAAATAATTCTAACTGGAATGAAATGGAATGAAATGTGAAAAAAATGTATTTGAGCCATGTTTGCATTTGTTTCTTACAGCAACACCAAATATGTAAGGTTTTCATTTTGTTATAGTGCCATATAAAAATCCAAAATTCTATTTCTAAATTTTCGATGCAGCACCAATAACTTTTTTGTACTCTCTCCTATTGACCTGAGTGACTGTTCCTTTTTTTTAATTGATACCATTTTGGTATGGATAAGACTTTTTTGATGACTTTTATTTCAATTTTACGTGTAACTTTATTTTTTTTTTATTTTTAAAATGGCAAAAGATGGGGTAATTTGAACTTTTAAGTTTTTTTAACCTTTTTTTTACTTTAATACTTAGTACCCCAGGGAACTTGACCACAAGGAGGCATGATCACTTGTCCTATATAAGGCAGTAGTACTGTACTGCCATATATAGGGTTTTCATTTATTACTTACTATACCCTGTGGACGGCAAGGTGTAATAAATGTACGTACATGGCAGCTATAGAATATTACATGAGGCTTCTGGCTGACAGGGCAACTGATCGTCATTCCACAATTACGGTGGGATGAATGGTACGCTGTGGCGTCTAAGGTATTAACAGCAGGGATCAGAGACGCATAGGATGCAACTGGCTGCAGCAGCAGCAGCCTCCCTCTTTTGCCCTGTTTTCAGTAGGACTCCTTAATGACCACCCACCGACGTTTGGCGTCGGCTGGTGCAGGTCGTTTGTCCACAGCGACGTCTTTTGGCGTCGCTGCAGACATCGGAGTTTGCGGCTCTGGGCACCGCAGCTGGGCTGATATCGGGGCTGTACTACACAGCCCTGATGCCAGAGCATATCCTGCGAGCACCAGGGAGCGGGGGAAACCTCCGCCAGCAGGTGCTTTAACCCTTTGATTGCGGCGGATTGTCACCGCAGAACAATGAAAGGGTTTCCCTGCTCTGTCGGGTGATAGGATCGCCCGGTGATCTCACAGAGCCCGGGGAAGGGGTTTTTGCAAAAGTCACCTGGGGACCTAGAGTCCCGGGGCTGTTGTGAAAACCAGTGTCAGGACACCTGCCCCATCCATCCCTCACCAGAGTTTCTACTATTTGGTCGGGGGGCTCAGCCCCCACATATAGCGGGATGAAAAATTTTTAGGAGGCAGTCAGAGCCTACAGGCAGGAAGAAAGGGCCAAATTTCCCCCTGCTTCTTGAGTAGGCGCAAAGTATAGATTGAAAGTGGGATGGGGGGAATTTTTGTGGGGGTGTCACCTCTGCATACCAAGACGTGAGAGGACAGCGTGACAAGAAACACAAATCGTGATGAGTATGCCGCCTTGGGGAGTGGGGAGGAAGGGCTTCCATCTCAGGAGACGGGGACAGCTTCCGTCGGCCGGTTTAGCCAGAAAGGGGTTTTTGGCCGTGGGTCAAGGGTAAAAAGAGTGTGAGGTCGGAGCCAAGCGGACACGGGGAGAAAACCCATTCGCAGGTCCAAAAAAGAGGGGCACAGGGGCTAAGCGAGGCAGCGGCGGCAGTATCACTCAACGGAGCGTTTGCAGTAAATCAATACTCGGCGGGTGGCGTTCTTTGCTAAAACACCTAGGAGCCGAATATGGGTACATGTAAATCTGGGGGAAAGAAATGAAGCGGCCAGGGGGCTAAGTTGGCACCACATCCGTGGCCGGGGGAAAAAATGGGGTCAATGAGGGGGGGTCCCCTCCTCCGGCCGCCAAAAAGCAGCAGCGCGACCGTGGCACCACCATTGCACCATCAAGGCCCCCCCTCTGCAGAAAGGGGGCTGTTTTTCTTTGCCATCATCTCCCGGCCAGAAAAACTCCTGCTCCTGCTACTCATGTGTAGCACGTCAGCGAGGCGTTGCAAGAGACAACATATGCGTCCAACCATCCTAAGGGCAGAATGCCATGCTTGTCCAATTTTTTGGTACTGCATCCCTCCCCTTTCCCAAAGGTGGACCTGCCCGTTCAGAGAAAATAATGGGTTTTTGCCGAGCCGAGATGGAGAGTTCCATGCCGTAATTTATTTCCAAAAAAGGAGACCAGCACTTCAAAATAGTAGAACAGAAGGGGGGGCCATCCTTTTTGAGCTTATCGTTTTCCAAGGCATGGCAGCGCAGACGTCTGGAGTTAAACTACGGTCAGGCCAGTACATTCCTTTACGGCCCACTGGGTGAATTGCTTCCTCCCGGGCACCCCCAACAATTTGGGACGGAGGCGCCGTTTTCTCCCTCCACTTGTCAAACTGCGCTCCGCCCCAATGTCCACCTCCTCCTCCACCACCACCTCATCATCTCACCTCCACAATACTGCTCCACCAATCACATTTTTAAGGGCACAGCGGGTGTCACGCATTCACACCTGGCTTCCCTCGGCGAACGAAGTCACACAGGGGGGGAAAACGCTCCGCGCATGCCAAAAATTGATGTGGGCTTTCTCCACGCCAACTGCAAATCGGAACCAGGGTTAGGGACAATGGGGAACATGGTGTCCGGCTGCACCGAGGAGGGATGGTCCTCGCCCTGCAGGTGCATGTTTTTTAAATCGGTTGTGAAAAGGTTTCCCGAAGTTTTCCCACGATTTCAAAAAATTCTGAAATTGGGCCGGGAAAACTGTGCATGCCTTCACCCAGTCCTAAAAAGGGCCAGGAACACCCTCCTCAGTTGCACGGCAGAAGGGCCTCCCCCAAACACACTCTGATAGCGATTTTCCCCACCCGGGGAATTCCAGCCTCCCACTTTGGACCGACGAGAAAAAAAAAGGCCTTAACGATTTTTTGAGATCCGGGCGGACAGGAGTACCCCCTTGTAACTTTAGTCACCAGGCATTCACCCCCCTGACACCCCCGTTTGTTTGGCCATTCGAGGGGGCACGTTATTTGTCAGTCGCCAGAAAACGGGTGAATAACGCATTCCACGCTCATTCCTGGAACAGATGCTGAAAATCTGCTGGGCAGGGACTGAACGGGGCGACTACATCTCGTCCCACATGAGCCCGGGTGGGACTGAACTGGGGGAGGGGGAGGGAGGAGGGGGACGACTTGGAGCAAAAAGCATTGCCGATAAAAATGAGGGGTTTTTCACCCAGTACAAAGAGGAGCAAAACACTGGAGGAGGTGGATGGAGATAAAAGACGGGCAGATGACCCAACACCACCAGTAACAGTGGAATGAGGGGGGAGCCCCCGGATCACTTGTCAGATGACCCCAGCATGCTTATTTGCCGCTTGCAGCCAATATTCACCATCCAGCAAGGGATGACTTTTGACTCTCCCCCATGGACCCTCGCAAAAGGTCCAAAATGGGAGCCCCTTTTTCCCACTGCGAAGGGAGACAAACTCAAAAAACTATAGGGAAATCCCCCCTAGTCAGTTTGGGCCCCTGCTTATGTGCGGGATCGTCCCCCTCTGACAGTTTTGACCAGGGGGGGTTTTTCAGCGCGCACAACATGCCGCGGCTGCAAGGGGAAGGGGGGGTTAGGGGCATAAACCCGCTCATCAGACAACCTAATCTGGAGTCACTGATGAGCAGCTTTCTTCACCCCCCATGAGGGGGGCATCCCAGCAGCGCAGCAACCTGGAGCATCCCCGAAACCAAAAGATGGTGGCCTACTTGGACAACACCCCTGCCACCCCCGTTAGAAGATCCGCTGGGCTACTGGGCAGCCAAACTGGATGTGTGGCCGCAACTTGCCGAGTTTGCAGTGGAGAAGCTGTCCTGCCCTGGCCAGTAGTGTGGCATCAGAGCGGCTGTTCAGTGCGGCGGGGGCCATCGTTACCCCAAGGAGAACCCGCCTGTCCACGGGAATGTGGAACGACTGACCTTTGTCAAGATGAATCAGGCGTGGATCGGCCAGGATTTCCACACACCAATGCCTTATGCGTCAGACTGCATCAGCCATGACGTCTCACCCAAACTGTGAGAAATGAGGTTCAAACTACCTGCCTCAGCCACTATTCTGATGTCGCCACCCGCCTGATGCCACACATCTGCTGATAGTTTCTCCATCTGTCTATCACCATCTTTACCAGGGACTGGTATTGCCACCCACCTCCTCACTCTGTCATTGTGCCACTCTGTGGCATCCTACCCCCAGTTATTTGCCTGCCTTCCCAGCGAAATTTTTCCCTCATGTGCCACTGTCTGACCTCACGCTGCTGTTGTGGCTGCTGACGTGCCCTCCACACTTTGTCATTGTTCAACTCTCTGACCTCATGCTGCTGCTGCCGTGACCTCCACTCTCTGTCATTGTGCCACTCTGTGGCCTACTCCTGTTTTTGCCACCTGCAGAATGTCATTGTGCCACTCTCTGACCTCATGCTGCCCGTGGCTGCTGCCGTCAACCTCCACACTTTGTCATTGTGCCACTCTGTGGCCTACTCCTGTTTTTGCACCCCAGAATGTCATTGTTTCCACTCTCTGACCTCATGCTGCTAGCTGTGGCTGCTGCTCGTTTTTAACCCTACTCATTGTGTCCATTTGGTGCCACTCTGTGGCCTACTACCCGTTTTTGCACCTCCAGAATGTCATTGTGCCACTGTCTGACCTCATGCTGCTTGCTGTTTGATACTGCATGGCCCTGGTTCCCTCCACATCCGATGTCATTGTGCCACTCTCTGACCTCATGCTGCTGTGGCCATGCCCCCCTCCTACATCTGTTTTCCACTCTGTGGCCTACTCCTGTTTTGCCACCTCCAGAATGTAATTGTGCCACTGTCTGACCTCATGCTGCTACTGTGGCTGCTGTCGTGACCTACACACTGTGTCATTGTGCCACTCTGTGGCCTACTCCAGTTTTTGCACCCTCCTGAATGTCATTGTGCCACTGTCTGACCTCATGCTGCTGCTGTGGATGCTGCCGTGCCCTCCACACTGTGTCATTGTGCCACTCTCTGACCTTATGCTGCTGCTGCCTTGACCTCCACTCTCTGTTATTGTGCCACTCTGTGGCCTACTACTGTTTTGCCACCTCCAGAATGTCATTGTGCCACTGTCTGACCTCATGCTGCTGCTGTGGCTGCTGCCATAACCTCCACACTGTGTCATTGTGCCACTCTGTGGCCTACTACTGTTTTTGCCACCTCCAGAATGTCACTGTGCCACTCTCTGACCTCATGCTGCTGTGGCTGCCGCCGTCACCTCCACACTCTGTCACTGATGTTGCCACCTGAGGCCTCAGCTTGTTTTTTTCCAGCTGGCACTGCCATGACATAATCAGGCTACATTCCCGCTTGAGTTTTTTGGTCAGTTTTGCCCTCTTAAGTGCCCAGGGAATTTTATAGTGAAGCGATTCTAAGAGCGTGTCATACTAAAACACAACATTGTATGAAGACCAAACCAAGCTCCCTCTGCATATTTAAGATATTTAAGCATGGCACAACATTCTACAGCACTCTGCAGGCTCTGTGCAGCCTGGAAATAGCTGTTTTTTAACGCGATTCGTCCCGAAGCAATTTGGACCGAAACAAATTGTGTCGGAAAATTCGGCGAAGTCACCGAATCGATTTTTTTGAGAAATTCGCCCACCTCTAAATGCCATGTGATTGTCATTTTCAGCTCACTCTCTGTACTGTACAGACTGCTCTTAGATAGCATTCTCTTTTCCATTGACATAAATAGTTAGGGAGTTTGGAACAGCTGGCGACATCTCTATGTTCTTAGAGCAGTCTCTGTGAACAGCAGAGACCAGAGGAAGCCTCAGATCCCCACCACTTAACCGTTTAAATACCGTGGTCCATATGCGTATAATAACAAGGGAATTTCCGTCCTGGGTTCACTAAGGAATTCCCCCAGAGCTGTCTGCATAGTAAGCCTGCTGTCAGGGCACACTGCAGTCCGTGTCATAATGACACAAGGTGAAATGTATTAGATACAGGATTATGAAAATACATTCCTAAATTTAAAAAAAAGTGTACAGTAGTTATCCCTTAATGAGATTAAAAAAGAGTAATAAAAATTAAAAAAGAGTGAAAAATAAAAAAATGCATTTAAATGCATTAAAAAAAACTACACATTAGGTACTTACATGACCATAATAACCTTCAAAAGTAATCTAACAGTTTATCTAGTGTAAATGGTACAAAAAATAATTTAAAAAACAAATGCAGAAAAACACTAATTTATATGTAAGCTCAAACTATGCCTTCCACCTAAAAAAAAACAACTTCTCCTGCATAAAGAATTACTCATACAACTGCATTATTTAAAAAATAAAAAAAGTTACGACAGGTGAAGCGCAGGGAGGAATAAACTAAAAAATCTAGCTGAATATTATTTTTTGACCTGCTGCTTAAGGGTTAATGTGAAAAGAAAACTTGACTCGAACATCATGAAAAAACTTGACCAGCTTCAACCCTACACCTAATGTGCATATTCAATTCGCATGATAGTTGGGTTACGTGAAGACGAGCAAGTGCTGTTATGTGGCTGAAGGCTGAGTTTTTAATGGATTTCAAATAAAGTTTTCTGTGATATACTTCAATGTTCTAAGTTCTCAAAGCCTAATTGTTTTGTTCATAAAACCAAACAAGTGGCCCATTACCAGCCTTCACAAGACCCTCGACTGCCTTGAGGTCCGCTTGGGAGCTGACTCTGCTTTGTTATTTCAATTAAGGTAAGTAAGAAAAAGCAAAAACACCTTTGCTGCTTAAGGGGGTTTGTCGGGACTTACAAAGACTGTGTTCCTAATGGGGTTTGATTATAAATAGAAAACAAGGAAGTATATCCCCCTGTAATGCCCATTTCGGTCCCTGGGCCGGCCCATACATAACGGCCACAGGGAACATCCATCTTTCCCTGCTATAGCAGCATCATAGGTCACAACATCCTGCAGATGACTGTCTGCTGTAGCTGGCTGCACATAGCGGGCATGCAGCTGGATGTAGGACAGTCACCAGACGGAATGAAGCATCAGGTGAAGATAGTCTTTTTTTTTTCTATTTTTTTTTTTTCTATTTCTAAACATATCCACAGACCAACAAGTTTGTAACCCGACAAACCCTTAAGCCTTACTCCATATTGGTATATTTCCTATAGACCTGATTTAAAAAGAGCATAAAATATTGATAAGATGTGTAATCAATTTACTTAAAAATTACAGATAATTATTTTATGCATTATGTTTATTAATCATACAAAATAAAATTATTTACTTACAGTAAATTAATATACACCTTCCCCATCATCACAGTCTTGAAATGTAAAAAAAATTAATTAAAAAACCTATCTCAGAAAACCACTCTCTTATCTGGGAAGCTCAGTAATCACCTTCCCATCCTGCAAAATCCCCCCTCCTGCATAAAGAATTACTCATACAACTGCATTATTTAAAAAATAAAAAAAGTTACGACAGGTGAAGCGCAGGGAGGAATAAACTAAAAAATCTAGCTGAATATTATTTTTTGACCTGCTGCTTAAGGGTTAATGTGAAAAGAAAACTTGACTCGAACATCATGAAAAAACTTGACTAGCTTCAACCACAATACAGACGCTAATGTGCATATTCATATTCGCTATGAATAAGGTGGGTTACTGAAACGCGCAAGTGTCTGTTTTGTAGCTGAAGCTGGCTGTGTTTTTAATGGTGTTCAAATACATTTTTCTGGATATTTACTTCAATGCTTCTAAGTTCCTCATGCCAAATTTGTTTATGTTTCTATAAATAACAAACAAGTGGCCCTATTTCCAGCCTTCACCAAGCACTCGACTGCTGAGGAGTTTATCGCTTTGTTGGTAGGCTGACTTCTGCTTTTGTTATTTTCAAAATTAAGGGCTATAGTTAAAAAAAATCAAACACCTTTCTGTCTTAAAGGGGTTGTCGGGAACTTACAAAAGCTTGTTGGTCCAATGGGGTTTGATTATAAATAGAAAAAAAGAAGTATACTCCCCTCTGTAATGCTCCATTTCGGTCCCGGTGGCCGGCCCATACATACCGGCTGCACAGGGAACATCCATCTTTCACCTGCTATACGCAGCCAATCATAGGCCACAACATCACGTGCATGTGACTGCTCTGGCCTGTGATTGGCTGCACATAGCCGGGATGCAGCTGGGATGTAGGGACAGTCACCGAGACGGAATGAGAGCATCAGGTGAGTATAGTTCTTTTTTTTTCTATTTTTTTTTTCTATTTCTAAACATATCCCAGCAGACCAACAAGTTTTTGTAAGTCCCGGACAACCCCTTTAAGCCTTACTCCATATTGGGGATATTTCTATAGACCTGATTCTATGACACAGCATTAAGAATATTGGATAAGATGTGGTAATTTCCAAATTTACTTAAAAATTACAGATAATTATTTTTATGTCATTATGTTATTATTAATCATACAAAAGATAAATATTCATTTAATTAAGTAAATTAATATTACATCCTTCCCCCATCCATGCCAGTCTGAAAGTTAAAAAAAAGCTTATTCATATAATTGGATATAATTTGTTATCTTTCTATCTCTGGGCCACGGTTGTGCTCGCTGTACTCTGGTCCCCGCAGCTCAGTAATCACCTATCCCCACTCCTGCAGTCCTGCCCTGCTCTGCCGAGTGCCAACGCATGTGTACCCGTTCCCTAGGGTGCAAGCGGCAACTCTGTAAGATTTAAAGGGCCAACATGCCAATAATTAGCTAATTGCCAGGCACTGACCCTATATCTTGCTGACTCCTCCTTCACTCTCTGCCAGATTATTGGTGTCTTTTGGTGTTTTAAAGAGAGAGTTGGAGAGAGTGATTTACGTTTATCTGTGTACCAGATCTTCTTGCTTATGTTTCCTGACCACGTTGCCTGCTGCCTGCCCTGACATTATTGCCTGTCCCTGACTACGCCTCTGCCTGCCTGTACCCCGCGGCACCCTGGCTGCCTCCGCAAGCAAGTCAGGCCAGGGGTTGCAAGCTGGTAGTCTTCTGCCACAGCAAGCCCACCCTGATTTGCGGTGGACTCTAGTGAACACTGGGAGCTGCTTTGATTCCACTCCCTGATGTGATTTATACTAACACTTGAGGTGCTTCCGTGAATCCACCTCCTGTCGTTACAATATAATCTGGCCATGGATTCCATGGATTGATCAGCTGGTCGCCATGATGAAGAACCTCGCTACCCATCTGCCCACAACCACAGCTGCATCTCGGTCAGTAGTAACTCCACCAGTAATAGTTCTTTCTCTGTCCTTGGGACCCACACTGTATCTGTCCCTTCCAACAAGCTATGATGGTAATCCAAAGATGTGCAGTGGCTTCCTCAGTCAGTGCTCCATCCACATGGAGATGAGGTTAGACCAATTTCCCACGGAGCGAGCCAAGGCAACCTTTGTCATCAATCTCCTAGCCTTGGCCTGGGCTAACCCCGTTTGGGGTGGACCTTGTGACAGCGAACATTCAAGCATTCCTGCAAGCGTTCAGCAACGTATTCAAGGAGCCAGGGCATACGTTTTCTGCTGCAGCAGCTCTGCTTCACCTATGTCAGTGCAACTCTACGGAAGTAAAATTCTGTACAGCATCCTCAGAGCTCGAATGGAACAATGAGGCCATTGTAGCTACCTTCTGCCAAGGCCTCACTAGGGGAATTAAAGGCGAGTTAGCAGGTCACGACCTTTCGCCTTCCCTGGACGAGTTAATTTGTTTGGCTACTAGAATCGACATACAGTTCTCTGAGAGACAGCAAGAGCTTCGCTTGCAATGTGAAACCACCCAGTCTCGCCGCCTTCCATGCCTCGCACCAGTGTTTCAAAGGCCTCCACTTCCTCCACCAATGGTTTCTGAGGATGATCCCATGCAAGTGGATAATGTCCACCTGACTGTGGAAGAGCGCACTCAGCGTCACCAGCAGTGCCTCTGCTTCTACTGCGGCAGATCTGAGCACCTCATTAAGGACTGCCCACTGCGGCCGGGAAACTCTCGTACCTAGGCTTCGTGGGAGAGGCGTCCCTAGGTGTAAAGGCTATCTCTACATGCCTAACCATGCTAGTCTCGATCAGCCTCTCACTTAATACCTCATTCCAAGCCACTGTTTTTATTGATTAAGGCTCTGCCGGGAATTTCATGGACTTCTCACTCATCTCCAAGTATCACCTCCCGGTGGTCTGCCTCGAAAGACCCATGTTCGTTTCCTCCGTTAGTGGCGAATGTCTAAAAGACGCCATTAGGTTTCGGACTGTACCTCTGACACTCCAAACAGGGGCCATACATAAGGAAAAGTTAGTGTTTCATGTCTTGCCTTGTTCTTCCTCGAAACTTCTGCTGGATATTCCCTTGCAGTGTCATGCTCTGGTACTTAATTGGAAAATGGGTGAAGTCAAATGCTGGTTCCTGACTGCCACTCTCGTTGCCTTATTGCACCTCGTCTGGTATGTCCCACTTCTCCACTGATGCCTCCAAAGCCTGCTGGCTCAGTACCGGGATTTGGCAGACTCTGAGAGGCAGGCTAAGACCCTTCTGCCTTATCGCCCGTATGACTGCCCTATAGACCTGTTGCCCAGAACTTCTCCTCCCCGGGGAAGGGTCTTTCCGCTATCCGTGTCAGAGATTCAGGCCAAGTCGAACTACATACAAGAAAGTCCTAGTCCTAGTCTCCTGCTGGTGCTGAGTTCTTCTTAGAAGAGAAAAAAGATGGGCCACTTTGGCCTTGTATTGATTATCATGGCCTTGACAAAATAACTTTAAAGAACTATTATCTGCTGTAACTTATTTCAGTGTTGCTTGACAGTCTATGAGGAGCTAAGATCTTCACGAAACTTGCGGGTGACCTATAACTTAATCTGCATAAGAAAGGGTGACAATTGGAAGACCGGCTACAACACATGCTGTTTTCCCAAGTTTTATCAATGCAGATTCGGGATATGACTTTAAAAAAGGCCAGTCAATAAGGATATAACACTTTTATTTACAGTAATCCAATAATAAATCAAGTATGATAAAATGCTAATAACATAAATTGATTACAGAAAATAGTATGATATTATGTACATTTTTGAAAAAATGGTTATTTACAAAGGTTAACTCTTATGAGCATTACTGAGGGCTTTTGTGCTTAAGCTATCCATAATGCATCAGCCATTGAGAAGTGGAAGGGCGAGGACAGAAAACCAAAGGGAGATTTAAAACTGTTTAGGCTTTATATATCTAGACTTTGTCTAGACTTTATATATTGTAAGCTTCCACTCACGTTTAGATGCGGCTCTGGAGATCGCAGTCCAATGCAGACAGAGACACAGACAGGTTGATCTGGTTCCAACATGGGTCCTCCCGTGTTTTATTGGCACAACAGGTATACAGCAAAACGTATGCCAGATACAAACAGAATTGACAAACAAAACAAAACGCCTGCTCGGCTGAGCGCTGACTAGACAGTGCAGTTCCCTCACTACACCTTGTTCAGCAAACGGTCTAGGCGAGGTCCTGGAATCTTCCAGTGAGACACACCTCTTAGGCAAAACTCCTTGACCTGTATGACAGACCGCTGACTAGCTGACTTATAACGGCTAGCCCACATCCGGGTCAGGTGGAACAAGGGGTGTAGACACCCACCCAACGCTTTGCCTACTCCCAATAGAACCTGTCCCGGGTTTTGGCTGAAGCAACCATACTACGTTTAAACGTATGTTAACCACCTACAGTGGCTGACACAACAGAAATGACCGGCTTCTATCTCACCAAGGCTGGGTAACCTTGGTGACATGTTCCTTATTCCTTCTTTGTCTGGTGTAAGCCAGAAATCTAGCTGGGACATACACCCCATTTTCGGGCCTTTCCCAGCTCCACCTTAAAATCCCCCCCCCCCTTTTTCAGACCTTGGGGAGGAACCCCTTGTGCTTCCAGGGCAATGTTTCCGCATTGCCTTTCTGGGGGAACCCCGGGCCCAAAGCTCTACCCCAAAACCTAAAAAACCTGTAGACTAGGGGAAACCCTTTTCACCACTCGGCATTTTTCCCTTTTTCTGTGCCACCATTTTTGTGGGGAATGGGTTTTGACCACCTAAACTCTCTGCCCATCAGGGATACTTGAGGACTCCAAATTTGGCCACTTTTAAAAATAAGCACTCTCTTTCTACGATGGGTTTGGTTTTTTTCTGTGCCCTTTAATTTTTTTGCTCAAGTTTTACCACGGGGTGCTTCCCCCCAAATTTACCCTGGGACAGTACAGCTCCCCGGGCCCCTTTTTAGAGGCATCTCCTGTACCATGAATTTCCCTTTAAATCAGGGGGAATTAACACCCGGGCCCCTTTGGGAAAAAATTTTTTTTTCAACCCCGGAAAAAACTTCATCTGCTTCCGTGGCCCCCCTTTACCCTTGGGATTTAGAACCCTTTGGGGGGAGATCTTAAGGGGGGGGGGCAACAGTGGGGAAATTTTTAGGGGCCAAACAAAATCCGGGGGGACCCTAGAAAAAACTATTTTTCCCGTCTTTGTGACATGGGTTTTGGCCCAAATTTTTTTTTGCCTCGATTTTTGTCCAGCTGGGGTTTTTTAAAGACTCCCCCCCAAAAATTTTTTACCCCAATATCGAGCCTTTCCCAAAGGGCCCATGGCGGGATTTCCCGGGGTTTCGATCAGGGGCCCGCTTTCCCGAATGGGGTCCAGGGCAGTTTAACCTTAGCCCGGTGGGAATTTCCCGTCCGGCGAAGATGATTTTCATCATCTAAATATGCGGGTGCATATTTTCTATGGGGGCCGTAAAACCCAATTTTCCCCTTAATCTCTGGGGGTGTTTGGGGGGGCAAACCCTGGGGGCCCAAAGGGGAGCACCACATATTGAAAAAAAGCCTCGGGTTAGGGAAAAAGGGGGTTTTCCCCCTTTGGGTCTTTTTTTTGGGACCTGCCCCAAAAGCCCTTTTTGGAAGGTCCAGAGTGGTGATGTACCCCCCCGGGGGCCTAAACCCTTTTTGGAGCCCAACTTTGGGGAATTGGATAAAGCGTCAAATTTGGTTTTTCTCATTTAGCTTCCCAAAGGGCTTACAAACCTTAGGGTGGGGCGGGTTTGGGGGGAAAAGGGGGGACATGGGGGTGGACCAACCACTCCCGTGCTTTTCCCTTTTAAACCCTTTTACCCAAAAATTTTTTCCCCCTTTCCCCGAAAATTGGGGACCTGGGGTTCGGGCCGGGGCCCTTTGGGCCCACCCCACCTTTTGGGAAAAATTTCCCTAATATGTTTATGGGTTTATGACATGGTTTTTCCTGGTAATCTGAGGGAAAAAAGTCCCTATTTTTTCCCCATTAAATCCTTTACCTTTTATTTTTTACTTGTACTGGGCGGACGGGTAAAGGGCCTCTGGAGTCGTTACTGGGACTTCCTTTGGGGTTTTTTAAAAGCACACCAAAAGCCTCTCTATCCTTTCCCGGGTTTGATAGATTAATGTGGGAGATCTGGGTGTTTTTTTTTTTCCCGGTTAGTACACCTTTTTAGTTTTCGTCCCCGACTTTTCCCTGACCTCATGGGGCTTGCCCCTTTGCCAAAAATTTACCTTTAAACCCTTGGGAAAAGGGACAAAAACCCGGGCCCCCTGGTGGAAAACCTAACCCTTTCAGACCTTTTTATACCTTGCCTGGGGTTTTGAGCCGGGTGGGTATGCTTTTTTAACAATTTGGGATCAGCTGCAATTTTATCCTGCATTTTTCCCTGACGCTCCCAAAAAAAGCTGCGGGGAGGTGTTTTCCCGCTCCCCCTTTTTTTTTTGCTATAAACCAAAACCCCCTGGGATTTCCTCCCTTTTAATACTCAAAAGGGGAAAAAAACCCGTGGGGGCCCGCGGAACCTCTCTAAGGAGGGAAAAATAGGGATGGCAACAGCCATTTCCCCGTCCTTCCCATCCTTGTCCCATCACTTTTCTTGGGGGCATCCCCCTTTTAAGGTTTGAAATTAAAACCCTTTTAAAAGGGCCCTCTTTGGGGGGGTTTTCCCAGGGGCGCGCTGTGAATTTGTAGGGGGGACCGACAAAGCTCTTTTTAATTTTACTCAAAAAAGGGGGGACCCTGGTCAGTGAGGATTTTTTTTGGGGGGTCCCTTTTCCAGGGGAAAAATGTGGGGAAAATTCCCTTTTTAATAACCTTAGATGAGGGGTTTTTTAATTTGGGGCGGGGGTCCCGGGGTTTAAAGTGCAGCGTAGTCCCACACTACCAAAATGTGCTGGGGCCTTGCGGACTTTGGGAAAAAGGCCCTACCAGGGCCATACAATTCCGCTCAAATGGTACTTCAATTTTCGGGAAGCGGAACTGCGG
Organism: Phyllomedusa bahiana; assembly: GCA_025379985.1. Taxonomy (NCBI): domain Eukaryota; kingdom Metazoa; phylum Chordata; class Amphibia; order Anura; family Hylidae; genus Phyllomedusa; species Phyllomedusa bahiana. Next base: position 44,249 of record JAODAL010010607.1, read on the forward strand.
GGTTTTGGGGATTTTGGGCCCAAGGGGGGTTAAAACCTTTACACTCTGGGGAAATTACAAAACTTTCCCCTTCCGCTCTTATATACCAGGGCCCAAAAAAATTCGTAAGCCTCCTTGGGGGCTTTTCCCAAACCCCAGATCCCCCCCCAAGCACATGTGAATGCCCCGCTCCGGGGCCAATTTGGGAGGGTGATGTTTTTACCACAAAGGGTTTTTCTACCACCTCATCGGGGTCCTCTTTTCCCTAATTTCAGCCCAAATTCTCCCTGTCTGCAAAATGGGGTACACCAAATTTTTTGGGTTTTTTCTTGCTTGGGCCCCCTTTATAACCTTAACCCCTCCTCCAAGTGTTGATAGAAGGGGGTCCCGTAACTTTCCCCTCCCAAAATTACCCCGGGAAACCGAAGTAAAAAAAAAAATTCCCGGGGGTTTTCCCCCCCCAATCTCCTCCAGGACCCCTTTAAGGGGAAAAATATCAAAACCCTTTTGGGCACCCCTGTTTTTTTGGATTTCAGGGTTTGTAAACTTTAGCACAAAAGGGTTTAAAACCTTGGCCCGCTTATTCCCCAAAAAGTTCCAAAAAAAAGGAAAAATCCGGCCTAATACACATTGGGGCATTAAATCCTTTACCCACCGACTTTATATTAACAGAAAACCCCAGGGGGGTCTCTTTCTGGGGACTTTCGGCGGTGGATAACCCTTTTGTGTCCCCCTGTTTACAGACCCCCCCCGGCAACGGGGGCTGGTTTTCCCCCCGGGGCCCCTAAACTGGGACCGGGGGTTTAAATTTTAGCAGAACCCCAGGGGTACAAATTTAAAGGCCCCTACAGAATTTGGGCCCCCTTTCCCGGACGGAACACTTGGGCCCCTCGCCCCATAGTTTCCTTTTGGGGAGCATATCAAAGGGTGGCAAAAAAAACCTGCGCCTCCCAAAATCAATTCCATGGGTTTTTCAATCATCCGGGGGAAAATGGGGGGCCCCCCCATGTCCCAGTTCCCCGGGAGTTTCCGCAGACTACCTGCCCCTTTTTTGGGGCTTGGGAAACCCTTTTAAAGGGGAAAGCTCAGGGAAAAATGCCACCCTCCTTAGCATGCAAATCCCCTCCCCCCCAATAGCGGAAAGTCCCTTTCCATATTTTTTTATTCCCGGGGTATGCATCCGGGGAAAATCCCCCAGTGGTGTAAAAACCCCTCCACTATGGGACAAACCCAAATCGTCCCCCCAAATCTTTTGGGTCAAGGGGGTACCCCCCGCAGCGGGTGGGGGCCTTACTGGGGAAAAGGGACGGGCAAAAAACGGTCCAGACACCTTCCACTATTTGCCGGTTTTACTCCTCTGGGGGGGGACCCCCTTGCTGGAAGGTTTGGGATTTGGGCGTACATCTGGGGCCTTTGTTGTTTTTTGGTTTTTTACTCCCCGGTTAAGACTCCCGCGCATGAACCGCCAAAACAAACGCCAAGCCGGGGCCCGGAAATTTTCCCCCTTAAACCTTGTATACACCCTTGGGGTCCGGGCTCGCAGGCAAAGTTTGGCCTTCTGGGGTTTTCCCCTCATGAAGGGGGCCAGTACGTCAGCCCACTGATCCTGGGGGAGTGCGCCCCCCCTGCGATCCTCTCAAAAGAACCAGGGAGGGGTCGAAGTCATCCTCACATCATTTTTGTTTGGGCCCCTTTTCACATGCTGACGGGGGGCCGACTAAAACCCCTGAATGCCTCTGGTCTCTCGGGTTTAAAGGTTGCAGAGTTGGTTCATTCCCTGCCTGTTCGTGGCGTGGCCTGTTTTCAAACCCCAGCAGCGACGTTTTGGGTTTTATGCTGGGGTTTTATCTTCCTCATGCACCTGTTTTTGTTTGGATGGGGTTTCCCCGTTGGGCATAACCACTTGGTTGGGGGTGGGGTTTGGTGGATTAAATTTTTAAACAGCTCTCCATTTTTTTTGGTTTCCCTCCTGCAGTTTATGGGAGTTTTAAACCCCAAAACGTTCACCAAGCTCCCTCTGTCTGTCTTTTTTAAAATGCTGGGATCCCCCACCATGTGGGAACTTCCCACCCGTTTAGGTTTTGGGGTCGGGGGATCCGTCCAATTTCGGCAAGACCCCAGACATTTTTTCTGGTTCCAACACGGGTCCTTTCCGGGTTTTTATTGGAAAAACAGGGATTTCACAAAAAAATGCCCAATAAAAACAAAATTTACAAACAAAACAAAAAAAAACCCGCTCGGGTGAGCGCTGACTAACAGTGAGTTTCCCCCCCCTACACCTTTTTCAAACAAACGGGCCCCGGCGAGGTCCGGGGGTACTTCCCTTTAGGAAAACCCTCAGGCCCCAAAATCCCCTTTAAACCCTTTTTGGGGAGACCCCCCGGTCAACTGACTAGCTGATTTTAACGGCTAGCCCAAATCCTGGTCAGGTGGAACAAGGGGAGTAGACACCCACCCAACACTTTGCCTACTCCCAATAGAAGCCGGCCCGGGGTTTTTGGGTTTAAGCAACCATACTACGTTTAAACGTTAATTTATTCACCTACTGTGGCTGGGCACAACAGAAATGACCGGCCCTTTTATCTCACCAAGGCTGGGTAACCTTGGTGACATGTTCCTTATTCCTTCTTTGTCTTGTGTAAGCCAGAAATCTAGCTGGGACATACACCCCATTACGGACCTTCCCAGCTGCCACCTTACAATATGTTGCTTAAACAAAATGGCGGACATGACCTAATGCTGTGTCAGCTTAAAAAATGCACAGGTGTTATTTTGTGTATCTCACTTTTTACCATGGGGGGCCGACTTCAAGGTTTAAAGCAAAAATACACAAAAACACCTCTTGTAGGCAGGAGGATAAGTCAAAAGTATACCATAAATGAGAACTTTGCAACAAAAGAAAATCAACAATCATGAACAAATCAGACAGTGCAAACAAAAGTGTAAACAGACTTGTGACAACGTAAGTAGGGTTTGTGTGTAAGATACACAAGGAGACATTATGTCAATAGGACTTTTAAATAAAAGCAGGCTTGTGAAAAATATCTGCTTTGTATATTCATAGTGTGAGAGATATATTTAATATACTGTATATACTCGAATATAAGCTGAGGCACCTACTTTTGCCACAAAAAACAGGGCAGCTTATTGACTCGAGTATAAGCCTAGGGTGGAAAATGCAGCAGCTACTGGTAAATTTAAAAAATAAAAATGGATACCAATACAATTACATAGGCAGTTTAATGTCCCTCATAGGCAGATATAGGCAGGTACATGCAGTTTAATGTCCGCCATAGGCAGAAATAGGCTGGTGTAGGCATCTTAATGTCCCCCATAGGAAGATATAGGCTGGTATAGCATTTTAATGTCCCCCATAGCAATATAGCAGTATAGACACTTAATGTCCCCCATAAGCGGGCTATAGGCAGCTATATGTCCCCATAGGCAGGTTATAGGCAGGTAATGGCCCCCATAGGCAGGTTATAGGCAGGTATAGTTCCTCATAGACAGGCTATAGGCAGGTATAGGTCCCCCTAGTCTGGTTATAGGCAGGTAATTGCCCCCATAGGCAGGTTATAGGCAGGTATGTGCCCCCATAGGCAGGTTATAGGCAGGTATAGGTCCTCATAGGCGGGGTATGGGCAGTTCTAGCAGGTAAATTTTCCTCATTAGACAGGCTAAGGCAGGTATAACCCCCCCTAGTCCAGTTATAGGCGGGTAAAGGTCCTCATAGGCAGGCTATAGGCAGTTTACAGGTCCCCCTAGGCAGGTTAATTGGCAGTATGGGCAGGTTTTTTAAAAAAAAAAAAAACACTTATCTAAATTTCCCCCCCGCTGTTTCCGACCCGGTGCTCCCTTCTGCCCTTCTCGCACAGAGCACGTGATGTCATCGGGCCTCGCTGGCAGCATGATGAAACATACTGCCTGTGCCGGATACTCCGGACAGCCATGAGTTTGCGGCTGCCCGGAGTCCACTGCGAAGCAGGGAGCACTCGCTCTCTGCTCCGCAGTGGTATCTCCTCACCTGTATGCGCTCCGGAGAGTCGCAACAGGGAGAGAGCGCCGACAGTACCCGCGCCATGGCAGCACCCGGGCGCTGTCGGCTGTAATCGGCCTTTAGTTATATGCGCTCCCTGAGGAGTGGCATATAGCTTAAGCATCCCTGTCGGCACTCGAGCCATCACAGCGCCCGAGTGCCAACAGTCACTCATGTATAGGCCGAGGTCGGGTTTTTCAGCATATTTTTTGTGCTGAAAAACTCGGCTTATACTCGAGTATATACGGTAAAATAGAGATGATTCACTATATTGTGACATATAATAGTCATTTGTTTGACTTTCACTACAATCCACCCTTGACTATTTGATGTCATATGTATATGCTGGGAACTAATTAATTGTTGCTAAGTGCAGAAAAAAACATTGACCATGATTATAGACTGAAAACCAAAATTGTAAAAGTTAAAAATAGTTGTGTGCTGGATTGATAAAGCAATATACTTTAGTCTGTACAAGTTGTTATCCTCTTCTAGATCTTCTTAGATCTTACAACAACATGGGTATAGTGCAGGATAGTGCAGGGATTATTATGGTCAAAAGAAAAAACAAGCTTGTCTCCATCTTTTCCAGTGATGATGGCACAGAGGGATGCAGACATGGTGGTCAGTGCAGAAATCAAAGCCATTTTGCGGTAAAATACTGGTGCAGACATGGTAGTCAAGTGCAGACATCAACACCTGTTTGCAGTAGCAATTAATTTGCATCTCTTGGCACCTTTATAAACACCCATCTCAGTCATCAGGCTCCTTGTCACTCTGCACATACTGAAGATGTAATTTAAAAAACAAACTTGAATCTTTGTCAATCACACATCAATGACTCCATTTATTGAAGTTATCACGTATAGTAAGGCTGTGCAGGGGGGACAAAGGCAAATCTCTTTGGTCTCAGTCACATTGCAGTTATCACATATAATGCTCAGTCACATAAGAGCAGTAGGATAGGATTTGCAGTGTCCATCTGCTCTCCCCCTGTTTGATTTTCACCACCTCTGCAGTAAATGAATGTCACATAAAAAGAAGGTCACCTGATTGGGACAATTCAACATTTACAAAAAAAAACCTCTGTCCACATTGGCCTTTGAAGTTTTCTGACATAGCAAAAACATACTCTACAATGATCAGCCTTCTCATCACATGACAATCGAACCACTGTGTAGCTAATATTATTATAAGACTCATATTGGCATTTTAAACTAATATCAAAACATCTTTTTTCTCACACTGAAGTGCACAACATATAATAACATACTCCTACTATCATTAGATTTCCTATCAGGTCTCCTCATGTTCCCATTTGTGCAATGCAGTATGTTCAAATTAATCATTATTTTAATTCAGTATTAACCATCTCAGAACAGAACCTAATGATGTCACACATTATCTGAATTGGCATAACCTGCCCTCTCCAGATCTTCTTTCATCTAATCAGTCACACAGTATATTAGAATAAAACCCTTTAATGCTTTTTATGTCATATACACCTTTACTACACCATGGCATCTTGTTTAACAATTAGCTGTTCAACTATGGATATGAACCCTAGCCTAGCTAGACAGATTAACCTAAACCTCATATAACACTGTAAACAGGTCAGTCATGAAGGCGTGTGAGTGGTTGTCTTACGGATATTTTTTGCATTTATGCAGTCGCCCACTGTTTTGTACTGAGGGCCTTTTTTCATGCTGTGTTTAATAGGTGTCAATTATTGTCATCTGGTTGTTCCCCCAGTGGTGAAATGTATGGCTACTGCCTAGCAATCAAAGCATTTTTCTTAAGTAGCATGGGGGCTGGTGTTGCCTCTCTGCTGGATTTAGTCTCATTCCAGCTTTTGAACTGTAAGTATGGCCGTGTTTCCGTTTTTTCTTTAATCATTGACAAGGCACCTACAAAATACTATTATCTTCTCCTAAACTCCCTACAGTTGTTAGTTAAGGTCTCATCTGCCATTACAAACACTGCAGAAGGACCCATGAACACTTAACATATAGACATACAAACATTAAAGGAGTTGTCTCATTACACCCTTTCAGCCTTCATGGTCCCGGTAATTGAACTGAGGGCGTGCTTCTTGGTCTGTCTGTTTCTGTCCCTCTCCCCCCTCCATCACACACAGCAGCTACGTAACTTCTATACAGGTGGGGGGGGGGGGGGGGGGTTTTCCTCAGATTCACCCTGTGTGGGGCCTGCCTAGGTCTGTTACAGGAGAGGCTGATTTTAGGAGTGTAGAGAGAATATAAGCTGTGTGCATTTGAGCAGAGGGATGCATTGTTCCTATATCCCCTGCTTAGCTTACAAGTCTCCCACATCTCCACAACAACAAGGGCATGTTACTATACTCAGGAATGTCTCACAAAAACTGGAGAACATAAATATTCACATGCCCCTGATCTGTATAATATTAGTAATATCACAGTTCCAAAGACATATCATGATTATAAATAACAACAGGGTCACTGCTGTCACATCTAATCTGTGTAGAGAGCAGGGGGAAGCAGGCGCACACAGGGTTAATACAAGCAGCTCGGACACAGACGCCAGAGTCCTCCCCCCCCCTCCCTCTACAAACAGAAGCATTCTGTGCGGGGGGCTCTCTGCTCCGACCTGTCTTCAAAGTGATGAGTCATTCAGACTGACAGCCAGTAAGATAAGGATCAACAGGTCGGACTTACTATAGAGATCTGAGAAGCTGATGTAGTAATATAACAGGGCTAGCATCAAAATCAGTAGGACATTTGTAATGAACATATATTGCAAAGCTGCTTGTTTTTTAAAGATCTTTAAATTAAAACCCAATCATTGTAGCGAGACAACCCCTTTAATCAAACACAAAAAAGGACGACAAGAAAGAGGCCCACTACACTTGTTTCTTTCTTTCTTTTGCAGTTCTATTCAATCTGGTTCAACTAAAATCTTTACTAAAAAAACAATGGGAGTAGTACTAGCTAGAAAAAAAATCATCAAAGTTAACTTTTATTTTCCCCGGAGCTTAATTTCAACAAGTGATATCACTGATGTCTTTCATTAGACCTCAGATCACTAGAAATTTCCTCTTCTTTCTTTCTGCAAATAAACAGATAATCACATCCCTCGCTCAGTTAAACATTTGGGAATGAAAAAAAAGTGTTAGTTGGAGGCATGCTCTGCTGGAAATTAGCTATAGCATAAAAACCACAAAGGTCAGAAATAAAATGTGTACACAATGTATGATATTAAAATTAGCTCATTACCACGTGGATTTTTTTCCTTTAATTTACTTTAACCCAATTTATAAAGACATCCACCACAATATTTTACTCTTATAATCAGGGAGTAACCTCTACCATCGTATGACTTTGGGGATAATCAGTTCACTTTTAAATCAAATACATCAGATTAACCTTAAATAAAACACAAACACGTCAATGACATTTTAAAACCGTGACATTTCTGATATTCATTTCAATCAAAATATGCAACCATCTAAACTTTCCATAAAGTATCCTTTCTATAACTACATATTCTTTCAATATAAAAAGCTGCAAAACTGTTCTATAATGACAATATTTGACAATAAACACTGAACTATATTTACATTTGTTAACTTATTATTACAATATATTGGCCTGTGTCTACAAACCTCTGCTCTATCTTTTGTTCATCAGCCTTGTCCATCAGCAGCTTACTCTAACACTTTGCAATCCTAGTAGTAGTAGTATAATGTTGTACCATGTTAGCCATAGAAAGTAGTAGAAGAGTGAAGAAATCAGGTGATACCTTTTACAGGATAACTGAGTATATTTGATGCTAAGCTTTCGAGAGTACTAACTCCCTTCTTCAGACATGATGTTATACAAGAAACTGAAAATTCACAGACTGTTTATGCACAAAAGACATGGATATTCAAAGGATCTTAAAATCTTTAAAAGTAACAAAATGCAATATAAATAGAGACATTATTTACAACAGGTCAAGAAATAAACATCTGGAAACTTGTGGGGTGTGACGGAGGAATCAGTAATTCTTGCTGTTATTCTGGGCCTCAGCCCAAGTGGCCCTAGTTGTCACCTATAAGCCACAGCTGGAGATCTTACAAAGGATTGACAAGGAACTCCAACCTGTGCTACATAGGGACAGACTCAAAGAAATATTTCCAATTACCCCTCTCCTTTTTTTTCAGCAACTACCTAACCTGTGGCATTTTATTGTCCGCAGTGCCCTGAAGACCCCAACCAAAAATGGCACCTCACACTGCCTGCAAAACAGGTGCAAGACCTGCAGACACATCCATATCACTGACAGTGTACTTGTCCCACAGTCACAGAAGGTGCGCAGAATTAAGGGGACATTTTCCTGTCCCCCTAATGTAGTGTATTTCATTATGTGTGTGCAATGTCCCACCACAGGCCTCTATGTGAGGGAAACAGGGCAGATACTCACTCAGTGCATGAACTCACACAGATTCACCAGTAATAACAGCAGAACAGAACTCCCAATGGCTGCACATTTCCCCAGAGAAGCCCACTCTATTGAAGATTTGCGGATTGTAGTTTTAATGGGACATTTTAAGATGCAGAGGAAGAGAAAGGAATGGGAGTATAAGCTAATGTAAAAAATTCAAACTCTGTAATTTGGACTTAATATTCATGCCAGTGTCATGTCACACTATGTATAAACTGTGAGGTCACAAATCACCCCCTGATATCAAACAGATAAGAGCAAGAATTACTGATCCCTCCATCACGTCCCGCAAGTTTCCAGATGTTTATTTCTTGACCTGTTGTAAATAACTTCTTGACTTGTATTGCATTTTGTTATTTTTAAAGATCCTTTGAAGGTTCATGTCTTTTGTGTATAAAAGTCTGTGAATTTTCAGTTTCTTGTATAACACAATAGCTGAAGAAGAGAGCAAGTACTCTCTAAAGCTTACCATCAAATATACTCAGTTAGCCTCTAAAAGGTATTGCCTGATTTCTTCACTCTTCTACAACTTTGCAATCCTAACACATTGTGACGACTTGTTGGCCAAAACACAGAAAGGAGTTTGCTCCCACCCTGGAATCTCAATAGATTCACTAACAATCACTGTTTCTTTGAACACAGACATGGTTTACACAATTTCACACTATATTCTGGATTATTGGACAGAGATCTTTAGAATTCCCGATTATCAGAATTATTCAAAAAATTTATTTTTAAACCTCATTCCATCCTTGTCACCAAATTATGTTTTGCCAAGTTTTATCAATATAGGTTCGTACACACATGACAGTGATTTAGAATATCTTGTGATGCCATTCAGTTTATGGAACACTCCAGCGGTGTTCCAGTATTTCATTAATGAAATCTTTAGAGATCTACTATATGTTTGCATCATAGTCTACTTGGATGATATCTCGATCTTCCCTTCAGATCTTGAAACCCATCGGCTCCATGTACGCCAGGTCCTGAGACACTTGCGAATTCACCAACTCTACGCCAAACTGGAGAAATGTATATTCGAACAATCTAGTCTGTCATATCTGGGATACATTGTGTCCTTCAGAGGTTTCCAAAAGGACCCAGCCAAATCGTCTTACGTGCTGCAGTGGGACCGACCTGTGGGACTCAAGGCCATACAGCGCTTCTTAGGCTTTGCAAATTATTATCGGCAATTTATTCCTCACTTTTCCACCCTGGTGACGCCTATAGTGGCTTTTACTAAAAAGAATGGCAACCCAAACTATGGCCACCTAAAGCTGGAGAAGAATTTAACTGCTTGAAATCTGCCTTTGCTTCAGCTTCAATCTTGTGTCATCCTGATCCTGAAAAGCCCCTTTTCCTTGAAGTTGATGGATCATTTGTGGGGGCCAAGGCGCTTCTTATGCAAAAATCCTCCAAAGGGAAAAACATCACCTGCGGTTTCTTTTCCAAGACCATTTGGGAACTTGAATTACTTGCTATTAAATTGGCCTTAGAAGAGTGGTGACATCTTTTGGAATGGGACCACCATCCAATTAATATCTACATGGATCACAAGAACCTAATGTATCTGCAGACTGCTTAGCGCTTGAATCCACTGCAATCTGGATGTTCCCTCTTTTTCGCCTGATTCAACTTTCTGCTACACTTTAGATCAGCGGATAAAAATGTAAAGGTGGATGCCCTCTCCCATGCATCAGATACTGTCAGACTTGATCCTTTTCCGCAGCACATCTTTCCTCCTAAACATTTGATTTCTGCGGCTCCCATTGGCGTACAATGTATTCCACCGGGGAAGACTTACATGCATTCTGCCTCACACCTGAAGATCTTGAAATGGGAACATTCTTTTTTTCTGTCTGGCTACCCTGGAATCTGAAAATTGTTTTGTCTTGTATCTCGTTATTATTGGTGGCCTAATCTCTTTCAAGACTTTAAAGACCATGTCCTCGCCTGTACCACTTGTGCCCGCAACAAGACTCATTGCCTCAAACCTGCTAGTCTCCTTCAACCCTTGTCCATCCCGGTTAGACCCTGGACCCATGTCGCCATGGATTTCATTACGGACCTTCCATGTTCTTCTAACAACACTGTCATCTGGGTGGAGACGGACCAGTTCTCCAAAATGTCTCACTTTGTGTTTCTGCCTGAAATGTCCTCCTGCTCCTCAACTTGCCCTTCACTTCTTCCATCACATCTTCTGTCTATATGGACTCCCTTTACACATTGTCTCCGACTGAGGTGTTCAGTTTGTATCTAGGTTCTGACGTGCTCTGTGCAATAGTATTCAAATCCAACTAGATTTTTCATCCGCTTACCACCCCCAGATGAATGGGCAAGTTGAAAGGGTGAATCAGGTGTTGGGGAACTACTTGCGTCATTTTGTCTCTCTCTGTCATAACAATCGGGCTGATCTTCTTCTTCCCTGGACTGAGTTCTCATATATAACTTACCAGCCTACCCCTAATTGGTTAATTGCCAGGCACTGACCATATATCTTGCTGACTCCTCCTTCACTCTCTGTCAGATTATTGGTGTCTTTTGATGTATTATAGAGAAAGTTGGAGAGAGTGAGTTATGTTTATCTGTGTACCGGACCTTCCTGCTTACGTTTCCTGACCACGTTGCCTGCTGCTTGCTTGACTTTATTGCCTCTCCCTGCCTGCTGATTTTGTATCACGCTGTCCCCCGGCTGCCTCCGCAAGCAAGTCACATTAGGGGTAGCGACATGATAGTCTCCCGCCACAGCAAGCCCAACCTGCTTTGCAGCATGCTGTGGTGGAGCTGCTAAGATTTTGCTTCCTGACATGGCTTATATCACTGCTTGCTTTGGTCCTGTGAATTCATCTCCTTTTGTGACATTGCCTCTTAACTCATCATCATCTTAACTGCTTTTTTCCATTTGTTAACATCAATCTTAATGCCCTTTAAAATCCTATATAGCTTGAGACAAGAATTCACAGTTTGTTTCCGTATTTACAGATAAAATGTACATGGATAACCACCTAAGATAAAAGTGAGTCTTATTATTTAGGAAATTGATGCACAATAATCAAGAAGGGGATTGTGTGGGTTTTCCATTATAATATAATTTTAGGGAAAACAAAGATGTCAGATAAAGTAGGATAAGGAATTTAATAATCCACAGTAACCATCTCACATGCGTTCAGACGCCATCTTGGCCGTCCTGGGGGTATTTCGCTCCTGGATTGCCGTCTTTGGTAAACGGAATATTGGCACTCAGACACAGAGGCTTCCGTTTAACGGGCCTCAACCAGTTTTATTCAGGCTCAGTATAACGTACAGCAAGTAAACAAACAAAACAAAACCTCGGCCGTCTAGCCACTATCTAAACATTAGTGAGTCCCTCACTAACATGCAGTCAGGACCTACCGTCCAGCACTGCCCACACTTACGTCACCAGCCTCCACTGGTACCGGCTTCCTCAAGCCTGGGGGTGAAGAGCCTCCTCTCACAAGCTCCACTGCTTCTCCAAACAGCAGTTGACCACACCCCCCTGAATACCTGGAGCAGCAGGCTTTTGTAGGCCTCCAAGGCCATGCCAAAACATGTGCTGGAACACGGGAACATGGGAAGTAGACACCCACCCGACACATTGTCTACTCCCAATAAGAGCCGACCCCAAGAACGGCTGAAAAGCCAAACTAACCATACACCTTTGCCAACCGTTTAGTGTGGCTGACAATACATATGACCGGCTCCTATTCCACCAGGGCCACATATCCTTGGTGGCATGTCGCACATACCACTCTGGTATATCTCCACCTAGTGAAGAAACAGGCAGCTACATTGACCTGTCCGCCACATACCCCTCCCCTCTGATAAAGCCCGTAGTGCTTTCTCACCTTGCTCAGCGCTCCCTCCGGGTCAAAAGCTCCTATTTTGGGAAACGTCTTCCCTACAACCTCAGGGGCAGAGACAAAATGGTCCCCACACAACTCAGTTGTGGGCTCACCATGCACTCCTCCCCCACTGGGCAACTGACAGGTCATAGCCACTTACAACCAGTGGCGTAACACATGCACACTCTGCAACAATGTCACCACCTTCAGCCCGCATGCCGACATTCACAGGGTTACTCCCGACAACCTCACTATCAGCGCTATCAGACCTAGTAGCCTTTTCCCACACATAGACTAGCTTGGTATTGTGCCCACTGGGCAGTTTCTTCCCTATTTTGGGTCTAATATAAGCAGGAGACCCTTGGTTGGATCCAGCAACCCCACTAACTTCAGAGGCAGTAATGACATTAACCCTCTCAGGGTCACTATCCACCATTGGTCCTAGGGGCACACCTAAGCCCCAACCTGCTACCTCTTTGACTGCAGGATTACCATGAGACCACAACTTCTCTTCATCCCAAGGTCTCTGGTGCTCACTGACCATCTCCTGTCCTTGAAGCTCCATCTCTTGGCTACTAGCTGTCACCTGATTTCTGCCAGAGGAAATCTGGTTTACCTCAATGATAACTTCCGCTACCCTAGGACCCACTGTGGCCCCCATAACATGCATGCTAATTGCAGGGTTCCCACGGCCAACCTCATCACTGATGTCAGGTTTTACACATTCAGACAAAGCGCCTCTCCAAGAACGCTGTTCAGACATTGCTGCAATGGCCCCTTCATTAATGTCCAGTGACACATTCTGTGCACACCTCTCATTGCTCCTGTGAAACCCACTTACTGCACTAAACTATGGATACCTTACCTCCATATCCTCTGTCACCTTCTCTAAGGGAGAACACACAACCTCTATCAGGGTCACTACGTTATCTTGCACATCATCCATTTCACATTGTGCACTGGAGTCAATGGCAGACACATTTTTAACAGTAGGGACAGCAGACATCTGGCTGCTAATAGCGCCCACCTGCAGGTCGCCATAAACCACCGGACCTACCACCTCTGTGATACTGGTAACATTGTCCTCCATAACTTTTAGGGAAAAATTATCAACCGTCTCAAAAGCAGGCACTTCCTTACCATCTGAGGAGTCAAATACCCTCACCTGCCCCTCACTGGCACCTGAGCAAACACTCTTTTTTTTCTGGGTCTAACAGCTCATATTTTCCATTCCTACAGTCACTGTAGTCTTTGGGACCACTGCAGTAAAAGCTACTGGAAATACAGCCACCATTGGAGCCAGTGAACTCAACTGCACTACAGATCCCAGCATGTCTGTTCTCTTCATTCCCTGCAGGATCACAATCTGGATTTTCATCACAGATCAACTTCTCTGTAATACATTGATTGGGGCTGCACACATAATCTGCCTTGGCACCCATTTTTTTCACAAACATATTTTCATCACTCATAGTCTCCTCCTCATACATGGTAGCAGAGCCCTCATACACCGCACCAGAGCCATCACCTTCATGGGAAGCCGTTTCTCGTTCAGGCAACACACTTGCAGAGTTCCCATTAGAATATGCAAACATCTCTCTGGGACCAACAGGATCAGAACATAACTGCTGGCTATCCACCCCAGGACACACATCACCTGTGCTACTTGGGCTGCTCTCCCCTATGACCTCTAGGGGCACACTAGCGCTAATCCAGTCTGCTGCTCTGCCTGCAGCAGCCTGTTCACACACGGCCGCTCCTGAGCTACACCCTGCTCCTGCTTTAGCAGCTACTTCACACTTGGCCATTACTGCAGCTAACTCTGTCACACAGCTAACATCCCCCTGCTCAGGCTGTGTGGCCGGATCATGGATCACAGTCAGAATTATAAAACATGAGGTAAAAGCATCATCATTCCCCACAGGTAATACAGCTTTTAAGGCACTGAGTCCACAGTTCAGAGTCATTCTGCCATCAGCCCCCTTCTGCTGTTCAGGCTGCATGTCCGGGCCTCCATTTAGCCCAGCCAAGTCCTCACATAGGTCATGCACATGACCTACAGTCCCCCAGAACGTAACAATCCCCACTGGAGCAGTCTTACCAGGTCTGTGACAGGTCTCCACACTGGGAATGGTGTCTGGGTTTGCTCTGGAACTCTCCTGCTGACTGTTCTCATCAGCCATGGGTGGTGCTTCATCCACCTGGAACTCCAGCACTTGCAGCTGCGACCTCTCTGGCCTCCTCCTGAAGGGGCAGTCAGAAGCACACCTCTCCACTCTGTGGCACCTCCACCACGGCTCCCTCTGCTGGATGGTGGTAACAGGCTCATGCAGATGACCGTGGTTGCCCATGGCAACGGCAGCACGTAGTTCCCTCAGTAACTCCGTGTCTCCTGAAGTGGACTCCTTTGGTGGACGACACTGCCTCCTGGTCACAGGACATCCGCTCAAGCAGTCGTCGGGTTGGTTGCCCATAGCAACAGCCACACCACACCTCTGGACGACGCCATTCTCCGGGGACTTGGAACCCATGGCCTCTTGGCAACCGGACAGCCTCTCCAGCACATTTCTACTTGTAGGCATCCGTTGCACCAGTCAGGTTGGTGAATTTTGGCAGCCGAATTTTCCATTTTTGGCTCAGCCTCTCCAGACACCACAGCAGCTTGGAACCCATTGGCAATCGCTTTTATTGCCTCATGCTCTGCTTCAAACTGCGCCCGGAGCTGTTTATTATACTCTTGCTGCTTGGCATTGGCCTCCATTAACTGGGCGAGCAGCTCCTCCATTGCCAAAAAAAAAATAATTTTCCAGACACCAGCAACACAGACTTTTTAGACCGCACAGTCACTTTAAACCCCACAAGGCCAGCACCAACACACCGTCTCTGTACTGGGGTGTGTCCCCTGTCTCTCCAGAGATACTCTCTTGTGCACTTTGGCAGCCTTCCCACACAGGTAACAGTCTGTATACAGGTGTGTCTCTTCCAAACACGCTTGCTCATACAGAGCTAACCTTAAGGCCTCTGCCCCTTTAAATGTCACTGTAGCAAGACTTCTTTGCACTTATTTATGCACCACCTTTTGCACCAATTATGCCTTTCGCATACCTCCACCAATTGTAACGACTCACATGCGTTCAGACGCCACCTTGGCCGTCCTGGGGGTATTTCGCTCCTGGATTGCTGTCTTTGGTAAACGGAATATTGGCACTCAGTATAACGTACAGCAAGTAAACAAACAAAACAAAACCTCGGCCGTCTAGCCACTATCTAAACATTAGTGAGTCCCTCACTAACCTGCAGTCAGGACCTACTGTCCAGCACTGCCCACACTCACGTCACCAGCCTCCACTGGTACTGGCTTCCTCAAGCCTGGGGGTGAAGAGCCTCCTCTCACAAGCTCCACTGCTTCTCCAAACCACAGTTGACCACACCCCCCTGAATACCTGGAGCAGCAGGCTTTTGTAGGCCTCCAAGGCCATGCCAAAACATGTGCTGGAACACGGGAACATTGGGAGTAGACACCCACCCGACACATTGTCTACTCCCAATAAGAGCCGACCCCAAGAACGGCTGAAAAGCCAAACTAACCATACACCTTTGCCAACCGTTTAGTGTGGCTGACAATACATATGACCGGCTCCTATTCCACCAAGGCCACATATCCTTGGTGGCATGTCGCATATACCACTCTGGTATATCTCCACCTAGTGGAAGAAACAGGCAGCTACATGTAGCCGGTCCGCCCCACCACGTTATCTATCATCTACAAAAAAGTGTTCTGACAATTTAATGGAATAATCCAGATTGATTTTTCCAGTTTATGCTAAATTAGATATTCTTTGAAACAGGGGAGATCATGGTTAGTGTTATTGTGAGGAAAATTTACTTCCAGCTTCCACACATGTCACTAGAAAGCAATCAATTAAGCAAAAGGCAAGTCCCCAATTTAGATGCAAGGCCTGACTTCTCCCAATCCATCCACAGGAAATAAGCTCAGCAGGGAGGCGAAGCATCAAAGGATTGTCAGTTATTTTTGTTAGCACCTGGCCAGGCTCGTGCTCCCAGAGACCAAGCATCAAAGAGACATAGCAGACAGCCAGGTGACAATATTTCATTTATGGAATAACTGTGCATCCCAGGCACACCCCAGTTTCACATTCCCAAATATGAAGCATCCCACACTCGGCCAGGGAGAAATGAGCAATGGGCAGCAGTAATGGAGCGGTGAAGCTATGTTTGATACCCAGTTGTAGCTTAGGCCCATCCAGTTCTGATGGTATCAGTGGCTTGGTTCTGTCCCAATGCCCTGCCACAATATGATCCATTTTGTGTTTGAAGTCAAAAACAGCATGACCTGAGAGGGAGGAGAGTATAGACCGTCCCAGGGGCATGAGAGGGTGTGACAGGGGGTGTGAAGGGGACGTGACGTGGGCTGTTCCAATACCGTTTTAAGTCGGAACCTGATTGCGGCCAGTGTCGTTCCATTGGGAGGGGGTTACACCGAGCGTACTGGAGCGTCCAAAATAAGCATGTTTAATTCACCCCTTTGTATGCCAGCACAAGGCCAACCTAAAGTAAATAGTCACATCTTGCTGCCTTTTTGTCTGTAACCATATCCGTATTTGCAAATCTGACCAATATCTGTGTAGTTATACCCCTATGTATGTATTATTTGTCTAGTTCTCTCACAAGGCGATTCAATCTTTAAACTTTAATCTGAGCTGGTCTGTTGTCTTGATCACCGATATCACATGTCTGTTTTTCTCGGTCTCTAATATATTGCTACCTGGGCTGGTTGCTGCCCTTTTTATAAGTCTGTAATGGACCAGTCTTATAACTAACGAGGAACTTGTGGTAGTCTGGCAGGGTTTTATTTCACCAGTGTGGGTAAACAGAACTCTCCCAGCCATTCAGGGTTGTTGGCGAGTGGGGTATCCTCTTACACACCCTGGGACTTCCTGTGCAAGTGTGGACAGGAGTTAACTGTGAAACCATATCCGGCTGACCTTGCGTGCCCCCCGGGGGAGGGAGCGCAATGTCACGATACACCCCAAGTCAGGTTGTTGACCCTTGAGTTGGTGCTGGCTTTTCCTGACAGTTATATTATTCAATCAATCAATTAAAGGTTATATTTTAGTACACAATCTCAAATTAATTGTAATATTTTTCATTTATTTTAGTGGTTGACCTGTCCATACTGCTATTCTATGTATGTTTTGCAACCCATTATCTCATAAAACTGGTTTGTGTTTTATTTATTTCAAATCAATTCTCATATTAATCACCAAAATATCTCTAGAATGGGTTGTATTAGCATATTATTAGACAATAAGATGCAATTTTTCCTCCTTAAACACGGGGCTAAAACTTTAATGTGTCTTAGGTTTTGTTCACATGGCATCTTTGCGGGGTATAATACAGCATGTAATTGCACTGCAAGATGCCCGAATTACAGCTTGTAACTAGAGATGGGCGAACTTCCCAAAATTCGTTTCGTTCACTTCGCCGAATTTCTCGGCAAAAAATAACTTTGTTCCGAATTACTTCGCATGAATCACGTTAAAAAAACAGGCTATTTCCAGGCTGCACAGAGCCTGCAGGGTGGCTGTAGAACGATGTGCCAATGCCTTAAATATGCAGAGGGAGATTCTTTTGGTCTTCATAACAATGTTGTGTTTTAGTAATGACACGCACGTGTCTGCCGCAGCTCTTAGAATCGCATTCACAATAAAAATTCCCTGGGCACTTAAGAGGGCAAAACTGACCAAAAAACTGAAGGGGGAATGTAGCCTGATAAAGTCATGCGAGCAAACAGCTGGAAAAAAACAAGCTGAGGGCTCAGGGCAACATCAGTGACAGATGTGTGGAGGTGACGGCGGCAGCCACAGCAGCATGAGGTCAAGAGTTGGCACAATACATTCTATAGGTGGCAAAAACAGGAGTAGGCCACAGAGTGGAACAATGACACAGTGTCTAGGTCCGCAGCAGCCATAGCAGCAGCATGAGGTCAGACCAGTGGCACAATGACACGTGTGTAGGTCACAGCAGCAGTCCACAGCAGGCAGCATGAGTCAGACAGTGCACAATGAAACAGTGTTAGAGACACAGCAGCAGCACAGCAGCAGCATGGAGGTCAGACAGTGGCACAATGACACAGTAGTGGTATAGGTCACGGCAGCAGCCCACAGGGAGCAGCATGAGGTCAGACAGTGGCAACAATGTACACGTGTGGGTAGGGCACGCAGCACAGCATGAGGTCAGGTCAGTGCACAGACAGACAGTGTGTAGGTCACCGGCAGCAGCCACATGAGCAGCATGAGTCAGAACAGTGCCACAGATGACACAGTGTTAGGTACGGCAGCAGGCAAGCATGAGACATACAGTGGCACAATGACACATGTGTAAGGTCACGGCAGCAGCCACATCAGCAGCATGAGGTCAGACAGTGGCACAATGACATTCCTGGAGGTTGGCAAAAAAACAGGAGTATGCCACAGAGTGGGACATGACACAGTGTGTCAGGTCACGTCAGCAGCCACAGGGAACAGCAAAGAGTCAGACAGTGGCACAATGTCACAGTGTGTAGGTCACGGCAGCAGCCACAGGATCAGCATGGGGTTAGACAGAGTGGCACAATGACACAGTGTGTAAGGTCACGGCAGCAGCAGCATGAGGTCAGACAGTGCACAATGACACAGAGTGTAGGTCATGGCAGCAGCAGCATGAGTCAGACATTGCACGAGATGACAAATTGTGTAAGTCACAGCAGCAGCCACAGCAGCAGGCAATAAGGTCCATAAAGTGGCACCAATGACACAGTGTGTATGTCACGGCAGCAGCACAGCACAGCATGAGGTCAGACAGTGGCATAAATACACAGTGTTAGTTCACGGCATCAGCAGCCAGCCAGCAGCATGAGGTAGACAGTGGCACAGATGACATTCTGGAGGTGGAAAAAAACAGGAGTAGGCCACAGGAGTGGGACACTGACAACAGTGTGTAGGTCACGGATGCAGCAGCATGATGTCAGACAGTGGCATAATGACATCTGGAGGTGGCAAAAAACAGGAGTAGGCCACAAGAGTGGGAACAATTACACAGTGTGGGAGGTCACGGCAGCAGCCACAGCATCAGCATGAGGGCAGACAGTGGCACAATGACACAGTGTGGAGGTGGGTGGCAATACCAGTCCCTGGTAAAGATGGTTTTTGGCAGTGGAGAAACTGTCAGCATATGTGGGTACAGGCGGGTGGCGGCATCAGAATAGGGCTAGGCAGTAGTTTGAACCAACTCATATTCACAGTTTGAGTGTAGGCACAAGGGCTGATGTAGTCCTTTGACGCCTAAGGGCATTGGTGTGTGGAAATCCTGGCCGACCACGCGCTGATTCATCTTGACAAATGGTCCATCCGTTCCACAATTTCCCGTGGACAATCGGGTTCTCCTTGGGCTAAACGATGGCCGCCCGCCGCACTGAACACCCGCTCTATGCCACACATTACTTACTGGCCGCAGGACAAGCTTCTCCACTGCAAACTCGGCAAGTTGCGGCCACACATCTCAGTTTGCTGCCCAGTAGTCCAGCGGATCTTCTACGTGGGGTGGCAGAGTGCTTGTCCAAGTAAGGCCACCACTTGTTGGTTCAGGACCCTGCTCCAGGTCCCTGCTGCTGCTGGCTGACTACCTCCTCCTAGGCGGGTGAAGGAAGCTGATCATCATTGACTCCAATTTAGGTTACTGCTGATAGGATCGGTGGGAAGAACTTCAGGAACCTTTTCACAACAGATAGAACACATGCTCTGCATGCAGTGCGCATGGACAAACCCTCCTCGAGTTGCAGCGCGGACACCATGTTCCTCCCATTGTCCGTCACCATGGTCCGATTTTGCATTGGCGCGGAAAAAAGTCCACACATCGATTTTCTTGCTGCATGACGCGGAGCATTTCCTCACCTGTGTACTTCGTTCGCCGAGGGCAAGCCATGTGTAGGTGCGTGACACAAATAAACCGCTGTGGCCCTACACATGTGGTATATGAGCAGGTGTACTTGGTGGTAGGCGTGAGATGGTGGTGGTGGAGGAGGAGGAGCGGGGGACAGTTGGGCAGGAGCAATGCAGGTTTTGAGTTGACGGTAACGGTGGAGTGAAAAGCGCGTCCCCCGGCGGGGGGGGGTGCGATTGATTTTGGGTAATATTGGGTGTGGGGGGTGGGGGGGGGGGGGGGGGGGGGGGGGGGGGGGTTAGGGGGGGGGGTGCACCTTGGGGAAAAACAGGAAGATACCTATAGGCGGCCTGACTTAAATGAGCGTACACCGTCTTTATTTATGCGCCACTCGAATCTTGATGAGGGACACCGGGGACATGGCCCTCCACAATACATCCTATCATTTACTCATGTTTGTGGTGGGTTTGTGGTAAGTTCTGGCCTTTTTTGGAAAAGAAAAGTCAGGCTTGGAACTCATCCATCTCGGCTTGGCACAAGCCATTAGATTCTCTGAATTGTCAGAGTCCACCATTGGAAAGGGAGGACTGGGGAGTACCAACAACTTGGACAGGAGGCACGGTCACGCTGCACCTTAGATGGTTGGAACGCATACTGTGTCTCTTTGCAATCGCCTCGCTGAACGACTTGCTGGCCCATGAGTAGCGAGGAGGCAGAGCATCTGTACCCCGGGAGATGATGTCAAGAGAAAAACACAGCTCCCTTCTGGCAGAGGTGGTGGAGCCTTTGACTGGCTGCAATAGCATGCGTGCCACTGGCGGTGCTGCTGCTGCTGTTGCTTGCGGGCGGCAGGATGGACCACCCTACCATCTGACCACGTTTCTGTTCTCTCCCCAGGCCACCGGATGGTTACGCTGCATGTGTTGAATGCAGGGGCCTGGTGCAACGTTAGCCCTGGCCACGCTTCACTTTCTGCTTACAGATTCTACATATACCCATATTCGGTTCGGCTCCGTCCGGTGTCTTAGCAAAGAACTGCCACAACCGCTGAGTATCGGATTTTACCGCCAACGCTCCGCACCTGAGTGACCTACTGCCGCGCTGCCTCGCTGACCCCTGTGCCAGATACTCTTTGTTACCTGCGAGCGGGTTTTTTACCCCGTGACCGCTTGGCTCCCCGACCTCACAACTGCTGCTATCCTGCTGACTCAAACGGCCACACCGACCCCGTACTTGCTGGCTGCGCCCCACTGCCTGACCGCGCAAGCTGACACGCCCTCGTTCTCCTGACGATGATGAAGGCCGTGCCTCTCCCGGCTCCAAAGTGCTGTCGGCTACATCATCAAACTATTTGTGTTTCATCGTCAAGCTGTCCTCATATCAACCGGTCTTGTATGCAGAGGCTGACCCCCTCACGAACATGACCACCCATGCCACTCTCAACATCTATACTTTGCCGCCTACTGCAAAAAAAAAAAGGCAGGGGAATATTGCCCCATTTCCTTGGCTGACAAGTACTGCCTGACTGCACTCCCTCAAATTGTTCATTCCTCGGCTAAAGTGGCGCTGAGCCCAGACCACATAGTAGATCTCTGGCTGAGGAAACCGGATGGGACAGAGGCGGGTTGAGGACAGGTGAGGGCAGCTG
The DNA here is from genome assembly GCA_025379985.1 of Phyllomedusa bahiana. Taxonomy (NCBI): domain Eukaryota; kingdom Metazoa; phylum Chordata; class Amphibia; order Anura; family Hylidae; genus Phyllomedusa; species Phyllomedusa bahiana. The sequence goes on from JAODAL010010607.1 coordinate 66,177, forward strand.
ACCCACTCCTGGGCCATGCCAACTAGGGTTTGTGTCTGACGTTCCCACCGACCTTGGCTGGGGTTGACAGATTCATCTTGGAGAAAGTGGATGACCAAGTCAACCAATCAGAACCATTTGTTGCTATCAGTACATCGGCCCGCCTAGATGATACGGCAGTTGTGGCCCTCACCGAAGTGACCCCTGCTGAGACTCCCCTTGGCTGTGCTGCGACCTGCTATACAGGAATGTTGGTTGCCGTCTGCCACTCGCCAGGTGAAGAGCATCTCCAACCTCTTCTGTCATACATACTGTTTTGTTCTAAAATGTACAGGACAAACTGTTTTGATGAAGATATCCTGTATATGATAAATACACACCCTGTAATTGAACCGCCAAATAACCCACTAAGGGAAGCTTGGGTAACCCCTGTGGAATATAAATTGCGCTCCACAAAGGGGCAAGGAAAAATTGACTTTGTAATGTGCCTTTTAAAAACTCTGTGTATTTACTGAATATAAAAGCACATAACAGGCTTAATTAACCTTCGGAAATGAATTATGCTACAGAATTTTCTTTGTGTCGGTGAAAAAAACAAAGTTTCTTTTACTGAGTTACAACACGAACAACGCTTAATTAACCCCTGGATGTAAATTGCGCACAAGAATTGAGCAGTCCAGAAACTACATTGCTTGTAGCGTTTATCAATTGCGTGTTTTCTAACGCTACACAACAAGAGAAAAAATTTTAAATTAACCTTCGTTTGTGAATTATGCTACAGGAAATTTTTATTTCTTGGGGTGAAAAAGACGGACTAATTTGTCCACCACAGGTGCCAAAAACAACGCTTAAATTTACCCTGGATGTAAATTGCGCAAAAGATAATTGAGCAGGCCCGAAAACTACTACTGTTGTAGCGTTTACAATTGCGTGTTTTCTCGCTACACAACAAGAGAAAAAATTTAATTAACCTTCCGCTTGTGTATTTATGCTGACAAGGAAAATTGTATTTTTTTTTTGGCGTGAATAAGACGGTTTCATGGAGTCACAACATCAGCATAACAACGCTTAATTAACCCCGTTGATGTAAACTGGCGCAAAAGAATTAGTCAGCCAAAAATGAAGTTTATTTTGTATTATTAAAAACGCTTGTTTCTTTAAATGAATACAACAGAACTGGCTTAGATGCCCCTTGGATATTCAATGTGCTGTGAGCAGATAGCATTAACATGTATATGCACTGGACTTCAGATCCAACACACCAAAAAATCAGAAATAGAACATTAAGAGCAGGCCCGGACTGACCATAGGGCAAGCCGGGCATTTGCCCGGTGGGCCGCTAGGGTCCGGCCGCAGGGCCGGCCCGGATCGCCCGCCCCGAGGAGGACGGTGTTCCCCCCCGGCGGGCCCCGAGGGCCGTCTGTGGGCGTCGCTACAGGGGCCGCAAAGGTCGCATCAGCGACCGTACCGCCTGTGGCAGGGGGCCGTCCAGGGCCCCTCCCTCGCCACACCCGGCTAGCAACGCCGGGTCACTGACCCCACCAGCAGCAATCACGTCCGCCGCCGCAAACCGCGCGGGCAAGCATCGCCGATACTTGAGCATCTGGGATCTTCTGATACCCTCTGCTTAGCACCCAGGAGGCCGCGTCGGCGCGCGATGTGATGACGTCATCCGCGCGTCTCTGCTCCGCGGCCCCGCACTCTGCAGTGAGCGGCCAGCAGTTCCAGAGTGGATGAGGACGGACAGCGGTGTCCTGGTGAGTATTACGTTTTTATTTTTTTTTTAATCTACTTACTCCCTGGCTGCCTATACTTCCCCGCCCTGGCTATATACTGCCCCTGCACCGCTATATACTGACCCTTGCTTTCTGGCTGCCTGATACTGCCCCTGCCCTGGCTATAATACTGCCCCTGCCCTGGCTGCCTATACTGCCCTGCCCTGGCTATATACTGCCCCCTGCCATGGCTATATAACTGCCCCTGGCCCTGGCTTATATACTACAGACCCTGCTCAGGCTTCCTTACTGCCCCTATCCCTGGCTATATACTGCCCCTGCCCTGGCTATATACTGCCCCTGCCCTGGCTGCCTAAACAGCCCCAGCCCTGGCTCCTATCACTGCCCCGTGCCTGCTTTATACTGCCCCTGCCCTGCTGCCTATCTGCCCCTGCCCTGGCTTATATACTGACCCCTGCCCTGGCCTGCTATACTGCCCCTGCCCTGGCTGATATACTGCCCCTGCCCTGGCTGCCTAACAGACTGCCCCCTGCCCTGGCTGCCATATAGCCCTGTCCTGGCTATATAATGCCCCTGCCCTGCCTGCTATATACTACTGCCCCTGCCCCCTGGCTATATACAGCCCCTGCCCTGGCTATATACTGGCCCTGCCCTGGCTGCCCTATAATAGCCCGGCCCTGGCTATATACTGCCCCTGCCCTGTCTACTGATACCCTGCCCTGGCAATATGATCCCTGGCCCTGGCTACCTATACCCTGCCCTTGCTACCTTATACCTGTCCCCTGGCTATATGATGCCCTGCCCTGGCATATGATGCCCTGGCCCTGGCTACTGATATCCGGCCTGGCTACCTATACCCCTGTGCCTGGCTACCTATACCCTGCCTGGCTATATGATGGGCCCTGCCTCTGACTACTGATACCCTGCCTGCTACCTATACCCTTCCTGGCCTAAAGATGCCCTACCCTGACTACTGATTACCTGCCTGGCTAACCTATACACTGTCTTGCAGTCATGAAAGCCCTGCCCTGGCTACTGATGCCCTGCCCAGGCTTTGAAATCCTGCGGCTACACATACCGCTGCCTGGCTATATGATGCCCTTGGCCCTGGCTACTGATACCTGCCTGGCTACCTATACAACACTGTCTGGCTATATGATGCCCCCCAGTCCCGGGCGTACTTATGCCCTGCCCTGGCTACTGATACCCCTGCCTGGCTATATGAATGCCCTCCTGGCTATAATGATGCCCTGCCCTGGCTACCTATACCCTGCCCTGGCTATATGATGCCCTGCCCTGGCTACTGATAGCCTGCCTGGCTAACCTATAACCCTGCCTGGCTATAGGATGCCGCTGCCCTGGCTTTACTGATACCCTGCCTGGCTACTATACCCAGCCTGTTTATATATGCCCCAGCCCTGGCTACCTAATACCCTGCCCTGGCTATATGATAGCCCTGCCCTGGCTACCTATACACTGCCCTGGCCTATATGATGCCCTGCGCCTTGCTACTGATAATCCTGGCTGGCTACCTATACCCTGCTGGCTATATGAAAGCTCTGACCCCTGGCCTACTGATACACCTGCCCTGCTACTGATACCCTGCCCTGGCAACTGATACCCGCCATGGCTACCTATAGACTGTCTGGCTAACTGATGCCCGGCCTGGCTCTGATGCCCTGCCCTGACAACTGATAACCCCGCCCTTTACAACTGATAACATTGCCTGGCTACATGGATCGCCCTGCCCTGGCTAACTGTGCCCTGGGGGCCCTGGCTACTGATACCCTGCCTGGCTGACCTACACCCGAGCCCTGGTGCTATATGATGCACTGGCTACCTAACAACCCTGCCCAGCTATATGATGCCCTGCCCAGGCTAAACCATACCCTGCACCTGGCTGCCTATATAGCACTGCTACCTTACACTCCATGGCTGCCTATAATAGCCCTGCCTACCTATACACTGCCCTTGCTGCCTATACACTGTCCTGGCCTGCCTATATACATAGTCCCTGTCTGCTATAAGTGGCCCTGACCTGCCCTGTATACGTCCCTGCCTGCCTGTATAACTGTCCCTGCCTGCCTGCATACGGGCCACTGCCTGGCCTACATACTGGCCCTGCCTGCCTAATGGGGGTCTACATATTTACATGCACTGTATCTGACATTTTTTAATTTCAAATTATTTTAGGGTCTAAACATACAGTGTTTGGGAATTATAGGAAATGCTGGAAGAGAGAGGAGTCTAAGATGTATTGTGGTTAAATCCTACAGTGAACGAGTAGTGACCACTAGAAGAAGACATTGCTGCTGTACCGGACAAGAAAGAATGAAGATAACAACATGGAAGACGCCATGGAGGTTTGTGCCATAAGGGAAAAAATGGAAGAAGAGAACAACTCCTCCCATCATGATGACGTCCTCCTGTGAGTCTCTGCTTTTACTTCTGTGATGAACAGTGCTGTTTCATGTGATGGTTACCTGACTACTTGGGGATGGTGATTGGTTGAAGGTTATGTTGGTGCTATGTAGTGACAGTGTGGGCTGTCCCCGTGATGTAAATCGAGTGCACACCAGACTCTGTGATAGGGGTTTTCCTCTGCACCACTGTTACTTTTTGCTTGTGTGTACGGGGGCTTTCACACAGAGCGGTTTTTTTTGTGCATTTTTTGATTCGTTTTTTTGTGCAGAAATTACAGCACTTAACTGCTCTGGCTTTCTGCTACAAAAACTGCACCAAAAACACAAAAAAAATAAAAATGCACCAGAAAACTCTCCGTGTGAAACACTTTATAGTGTAGTTTATTTTAGAAAAAGTGTGCGAGGTCATAACAAGGGACATTTTGTTAAGTGGGATATTGTAATTGGCTGATGGGGGCTTTGTGCCAGGGCTGATTTTTTATTCCCTAGTCCGGCCCCTGATGTAAGAGAAGCAGTCCTCTGAACAAGCTGAAGACACCCACAAAAATCGCTGTATAAAAATCAGTTCTTCAGTAACAAACATTCCGCGGTAGCCACCTTCCTGATCAGTACAGTGAGGCAGTATGAGGCTCCCAGCGTCGCGCCCGGCAGTTATTATAGTGCGTCTGAGACTCACAGAATCCCGCTTTTCTCTGACTGGCTTCACTCTCAACCATGTCCATGCAGGCTATGCCCTTCTTTCCCCATAGTCTTTGTCCCCATGTAACGCCAATGTGCTCGCAGCCATTTTATCAATCAAAAGCACACTTCGTTCACCCTAAGTACCCCAAACTTCGACTTCATTCAGAACCAAGTTTTCCTGAAATTCGAAACGAAGTCCACTTCGTTAGAATCGATTCGCCCATCTCTACTTGTAACTATGCTAATTCATAGCTCTCATTTAGAGCTATGACTACTCGCTATGTTCTCCAACGCATATTACGCACTGGGAGAAAGAAGTTACATGTCCTTTCTTCCCGGCACGTATGAAAGTAAATAGGGGCCGGCAGTCAGCATTTTAGAAGAACGCACTGGCTAGCGTTTACTGCTAAAACACCTGCCGTATTGCGCACAGGTATATGCCGCGATATGCCGTGTGAACATACCGTAAGGCAATATTCACACAGCTTATTTTGGGATGGATTTCAGCCCGTATTTCGCGCTGTACTGCGCAAATTACAGGTGAAATCCGTCCCAGTCATTACGGTAATCCACAGTTTTCATAGAGAACTATGGATTCCGTTTTCCCCCCCTCCCCCCCAGGAAGGGAGAGGTACAGTGACATGTCAATTATCACGGTGGTATCGGCGCCGTGGATAATGAATGTCTATGGGGCCGGCAAGCTGCCGGCCCCCCGCCCCACCCCCGCTGCCAAGCACACCGTGTAATTGCCGGAGAAATCCATCCCGCAACTACGCCGTTAATAAGCCGTGTGAACATAGCCTTATAGTGCAAAGGTAGTAAACATGGCATACCATACATGTATGGCGCTCAAATTGTGTGGGCACAGAATCTGTGCAGGCATGATCTGCAGTGGGGGTCAGTGGTACAGTCAGGCTTCTGATGTAATGGCTGAGATTGTAGCTAGCGCTGATTCTGGCAGACAGAGGGAGCTCCCTCTGTCGCTTATCGGCCTCCTGTGATGGTGGAGCTAATGGTTATCATCATGGTGTAAGCCAAATCATGGCCAGGTCTGCCACGTATGGCCCTGCTGTTGACAGATCCGGTTGTCAAAGGTATAATACATATCAATACATTAGTGCATTACTGTATTATAAAAGTGATCAAACGATCACATAGTCTAGTCAGATAGTGAGACAAAAAAAAACTAAGAAAAGGAAAACAATGTAAAATCTAACACAATAAAAGTAAAATAATACATATTAAACCCTTATATACCCAATAAAAACACTTTATTTTGCAAAAAAATATATATATATGGAATAAAAAAATTGGTATAGTGCCGTCCATAGTGATCCAATTTAGAAAGTGATATTTTTAATTAATTAATTAATTAATCTATACAGTGAACGATGCAAAAAACAAAAAAGAAAGACAATAAAAACCATGCCAGAATTGTTTTTTGTTTATCTTGCCTCACAAAAAAACTAAATAATGAGTGATCAAAAAGCGGTATCTACACCAAAAATGTTTCAAACAAAAATGTTAACTTATCCTGCAAATAACAAGTCCTAACAATAGCTTAGGAAAATAAAAGATATGGCTCTTGTAAAGCAGAGATGAAAAAATGAAAAACAAAAATCTGAAAACTGCTGAGTCTCTAAGGAGTTAAGGGATTTTTCGGGAGTTTAAAGAGTTCATAAAACACAATAAACAGCAATTATATTGAAAAGTAAAAATGTTCCTCTACCTTATTTTTTCTTCTTTTGCCTCCTTATTCATCCATCATGAAATCCACTTTTTGCAGTGTAACTTCCTTCTTGTGGGAGTGTCAGTAATTCTCCAGCATCTCTTTCCCTACAACTACCCAGAACTGCAATTGCAATCTAGAACTTCTATCCACAGTTATCACTGCTAGGGTCTATGTGCTGACATAAGTGTTCAATCCCCCCAGCTCTGTACTTGTTGTGATGATATTAATAATAGCTGTCACGGACCATGGACCGCCAGCGTGTCGTGCCTTCCTGGTACTTGCTTCCTGGAGTCTTGTGTGCGCTCTGTGCCTCCTAGGGCACACGCGCCGGGCATGCTTCGCAGCCCTTTATAGGTTTACATTTTCTCTAACTTCTCGTACTTCCACTTTACCTATGGACCCTCTGCTTAAGAGGAAGTTCCTCCTTTGCTCTGGGTCAGTCCATTGATTGTTGAATTTTTGTGTTGTTGCATTCTCATTGCTAGTCCCATCTCTGAGCTCCTGCCAGTGTCTCTGGACTTAAACCCCTGAGATGCTGGTTCCAGTTCCTGTATCCTTAGAGCTCCCTGAACCATATGTCAGTCGTCCTCCTGCTGTCCTGTGTCTGCTGGTCTTTCTCTGTGATCCCCGTCCTGTATCTGCTGTCAATTCCTGATGTATCTGCCGTGATCCCTCATCTGTACCTGCTGTATCTGCTTGATACCTGTCCTGTTTCCTGCCTGCGATGTTGTGGTGTACGTCGTATCCAACTACTATAGTTCCTGTCTACCCACCGCCTGTGATTCCTGTCCTGCAACCTCGGCTGTCACCACAAGTAGCCACGTCAGAGTAGTGACCTGGGGTCGCCCCGGTAGTCTGTCCCGCTTTGCGGCGGTCTCCGGTGCAGAAACAGAGGCCCCGTAGACTTCCGCTCCCTGGTGTGGTTCTCCACAATACATCTCCCTGTGAGGTGAGTCACAGTGGATCCACACCCGGATGTTTGCGGTCGGCGCTTCAACGTATGCAGTTTACGCCGCAATCCGTTTTACAGTATGGACTACCATGACCCGCCGTTGGTGTCGCCTGCCAGAGTGGTCTGTCCGCTGGCTCATGTTAGCCCAGAGCGTCCGTTGGCTAAGCTCAAGGGCCCCTGGCCAGAGCGTCCGTGCTAGCTCAATGGCCAGGCCGAGAGCGTCCGTTGCCTAGCTCATGTGACAGCCCAGAGCGTCCATTTGCCTAGCTCATGTCCCGCCCAGAGCGTCCGTTGCCTAGCTCATGGCCCAGCCCAGAGCATCCTTTTGCCTAGCTCATGGCCCAGCCTAGAGCGTCCTTTGCTTAGCTCATGGCCCAGCCCAGAGCATCCGTTGCCTAGCTCATTGTCCCCAGCACATAGCGTAAGCCTTACCCGTTTTGGTGCTTTCCCCCGTCCCGCATGAGTCACCTCCCCTTTCTTGCCTGGTGGCCCTGTTTTTGTTTCCTCCCTAGGTGTTTTCCCTATACTGTCTATACACAGCCTGAACTATGGTTTTGGGGTTGCCCCATAGAAGTTGCGGTCCCCTGACCTACATGTACGCTATTTTTGTGATTGGTAGGGGGATGAGAAGGCTTTGAGGGGGGTACTGTCCACGGAATCAGGCCGCGGTCACCCTGCCATGGACCACAATCGTTCGTGCCTCTTCCTGGTTCTTGCCTTCCTGTCCTGTTGCTTCCTGGGGTCTTGTGGTGCCCTCTGTGCCTCCTAGGGCACGCACCGCAGCAGCTTCCTCCTGCCCGTTATAGTTACTTTGTCTCTTACTTCCTCTTTACCTATGACCCCTGGCTTTAGAGGAAGTACCCTCCTTTTGTTTGCTCTGGTTCAGTCCAATTGTTTTGTTGAATTGTTTGTTTTGTTGCAGTCTCAAGCTGAGTCCATCTCTGAGCTCCTGCCAGTTGTCTCAGGACTTAACCCCTGAGATGCTGTTCCAGTTCCTGTAAGTCATCAGAGCTGCTGACTATATGTCTGTCGTCCTCCAGTCTGTATCGGTGTCTGCTTGGATTCTTTCCGTGATCCCCGTCCTGTATCTGTTTTCATGTTCCTGATGTATCCTGCCGTGATCCCCATCCTGTACCTGCTGTATCCTGCTGTGATACCTGTCCTGTTCCTGCCTGGCCTGTTGTGGTGTACGTCGTATCCAACTACTTATGTTCCTGTCTACCACCGCCTGTGTTCCTGTCCTGCACCTCGGCTGTCACCGCAGGTAGCCACGTCAGGGGTAGTGACCTGGGAGTCCCCGCAGGTAAGTCCGTCCCGCTTTGCGGCGGGCTCCGGGGAAGACCAGGGACCCCTTAGACTCCTCTCCCTGGCGTGGTTTTCCATATACCATCTCACCTGCGGTGACCACAGTGGATCCACACCTGGATGTTAGCGGTCGGCGCCTCAACGTATGCTGCTGTCGCCGCATCCGTTACAATAGCTATGATGCATGAATCACTATGTAAACTGTACAGTCCTCTTTTTAATGACAGCAGTAGACAACCCCTTATCTCTGAACTGTCCTTTGCCCCTATTACTGTTAGTAAATTCTGCCAGCAGGACTCAAAGATAAACTAATAGTTCACCCTCAATTGTAATTACTCTAATGTAATTACTTCTATTCATTTTCAAATGACACACTGGCAAGAGATAATGCAGCCAGATCTTTCTCTGCTCAAGTAATGCCCCCTACAAGGAGGTGTTTCTGAGCTGAGCCTAGCTTTAAAGCACACCCTTTGAATATGATGTAATATTCAGAGGGGCCATATGAATAATGAATGTAACGGGTCGGTGGATTCTCTGGACCACCGCAAGCGATGATAGTTAAGCCACGCCAGAGAGCGGAGTCTAAGTAGCCCCCGGTATTCACCAGAGCCTGCCGCAAAGCGGGATAGACTTGCTGCGGCGTGAGGCTACCAGGTCGCTACCCTTGACGTGACTTGCTTGCGATGGCGGCCGGGGTAATGCGTGGTGCAGAATCGTATCTGGAGACGTAGTCAGGGACAGGCAGGAGATAAGAACGGGCGGCAGAAGTTCGTGGTCAGAGACGGGCAGGGTAGGCGGCAAACAGGCAAGGTCAGGAAACGTAGTGGAAGGGACTGGTACATGGGTAATCAATACGGAACTCCAACATTCTCAAAATACACTAAACGCACACCAACAATCTGGCAGAGAGTGCAGGAGGCGTATACCTTATATATGACCAGCGGCCGGCAATTGACAAATTACTGGCACGCTGGCCCTTTAAATCCAGACCAGTCGTCGCACGCCTGCCCTAAGCATCGGGTACGCGCGCAGCGACTGGGACAGACAGGAGCAGAGAGCACAGGGGCGTGGGAGGGTAAATGTACTGGCGCTGGGACCCGGGCAGCAAGGGGACGTCCACGGGCGGCCGCGGCACCCGCGCCAGCCTCCAAGCGAGACGGCCCACGCGCCGGACCCCATGCGGGCAGGGGGGCGGCCACCGTGGGTAACGGCACCCATGCCAGCCACCATGACAATGAACATCCCATGGTTTGTAGTGATGGGGGAGGGGAGGAAGGGCTCTTTGCCTGGTTCTGTACATCAGGACAGGTAAATAACATTTTTATTAGTATGAATTACAACGTTTAATATAATACTGTTGTGAGCTCTATAACAAATAAAAAGATAATCCTGGAAAACCCCTTTAATGTATTTTTTTCTTCTATTTTTTCTGGACAAGGTACATGGAAAGAGATTGGTATTAAATATGTCATATTTTTGTTTATCATGTAATTCAAGACTGTAACATTTGCAGTTGAAAAAAGTTACTGTAATAAAAGCACAAAGCAGTTACTGTTCTTTCCAAGAATGCTTTTGCAGTATTATATGTCAGACTTTTATCAGGCAAGCGGTTGTACTAATCTCTGGTAATGTAATTCATTATTACTTAAAATAGATACACTCAGACTACAATCAAGAAAATATTATCTCTAACAGTATATTATACATCCACTTCATCAATGTGTCTCTGATGACCTTATTCACTCAACAACTCATTTAATCCCTGTCCTTTTAGTTTCTGAAATGCAGTGAATTTAAATTGTATTGAATATGATTTTGAGTGACAGATTTTATGTTCCAGATGTGCTATTAAATATAAATAATGTTTCTTTAATTAGTACCTGTAATCGTCAGAAATTATTGCCCATCTTGCCATTATTATACACTATCTTGTGCACTTAAATAATGCAGTACAATCCTTTAGCATAAATGTGGCTGGTGATTTAGGTATATCAGAGGCACATTCTTAAAGTGGTTTTCTCACTACAATGATTAGTTTTCAACATGCAGGTATAATTAAGACTATTTTCAAATACATTTTGCTTTATTCAGGAGATAAGAGAGATTTTATCTCTCCTCAGTGTCCTTAATTTCCTCTTGGTTACCAAACATGTTTACTACCTCTCTTTTATATAGAGATATACAATAATATTTTATTTATGTGTTTTAATTATTTCATTTTGCACAGTGTGCCCCCCTTAAGGTCTGACCGTTGGGGCGGAGTTTTGTTTTTGTTTTTTCTTATTTCCCCTGTAACTGGGGCTGATATTTGAGCCCTTGTTTCAGGGGAAATACATCTCCTGTACTAACTAAAAAGCTTATCTAGGTCTGATAAGACCCAGCAGCTCACAAGCCCTGGTAATAACATGTCCACCGGTGCTTGCAAGCGCGTAATTTCAATGAGAAAACAACACGCACTGGCCCGGGCAGTTTCCCCTTTCTTATTTTTTGAAATTTTCGAAAAAAACCGACTAAAATCATTGTAATCTGCACTAAAATGATGATTTTACACTGCACTTAATGAGTTCTATACGTTAACATTGTTTAAAGCGTATTTTGGTGAAAATTAAACGCCAAATTTTGCGCTAAAATAAAGAGTCACAACCTTTTTATATTTTTTTCTAAAGACATATGTTAAGGCTTGTTTTTCGCAGGATTAATCAAATTATTTAATGGTACTATTTTGGAATGCATATATGGAATGCTTTTTGATTGCTTTTTTGGGAGGCAGAATGAACAAAACAGTGTTATTTCATACTATCTACTTTGTAGTTTAATTCATATATATTCACTTTATAATGATAATGTTGTACTGGAGATTATGACATATGTGGCAATATTAATAGGAATTGTATTCAGAGCCTCAATTGTAGATGCAGTACCAGTTCTGTTAAGTTGCAGAAACCAAGAGCTCCTGACGGATCCCAATGAGTATGATGACAAAAGGGTCAGTTAGGTTTCCGTCCAGGTCTGCATTTCCTGCATTTTACTCTCTATTTGGGTGGGTGGAAGGAAAGTGCTGAGTTTTGTTTTGTACCGGGGATCCAGGAGGGTGGCCACTCAGTAACTGTTGTTCATTTTGATGGCTTTAATGCGAGGATCATGTTGGAGAAATGGAGCATCCAAGCACTCATGTGAGAGATGGAGCCTTGGGTCAAGGGGCACTAGCAAACTGATCTTCCTCATCTTCCTCCTCCGCCTCAAATTCTCGCCAACCTCTTTCCAAGGCTGGGACGTCGGTAACGTCGGTGTCTAGGAATACCTCCTCCTCCTCCTTCGCTTCCTACAGCACAGCTTCAACACAGCCCTGACTTGCCTGAGATGATGCACCCTGAGAGCTGATGCGCCGCCTTGCACTAGCCCTGGACCCCGAACCACTGCCTAATGAAGACCGATAAAATTGAGAAACTGTCGGGCCTTGTGGATTCGACGGAGAGACAGGCTCTGTGTACGTATCTGTGTCCGTCTCCTCCTCCGTCGCTGGCGGGACCTGTTGTTTCAGAGTGTCCAACAATCGTTCCAGAACTAAGATCACCACAATGCTCATGCTGACAAGGGCATTGTCCGCACTGACCATTTTGGTGGCTTCTTCAAAACTAGCAAGGATGGTGCAGAGCTCTTTCACCTGCCTCCAATCTCGGTGGCTCAACACCCCGAGATCCGCACCGCTGCTTGTCAGGCCATGTGTCACTTCGTACTGCGTAATGGCATTGCGCTTCTGCCACAATCGCTGGAGCATGTGGAGGGTGGAATTCCAGCGTGTTGCCACGTCAAAAATGAGACGGTTGACGGGGAGGCCGAGCTGACGCTGCAACGCAGCCAGGCAGGACGAAGCAGGGTGCGAACGGCGGAAGTGCGACCTCGAGCATTCCTCAGCAGGCAGTCCAGACCCGGGTAGCTCTTTAGAAATTTCTGGATGACAAGGTTCACGACATGTGCCAGGCAAGGGATGTGCTCCAGCCTACCGATCTTAAGGGCGGCCAGCAGATTTCACCCGTTATCGCACACCACCTTGCCTGGCACAAGGTTCTTGTCACCCAGCCAGCGCTCGGTCTCGTTGCGGAGAGCCGTCCACAGCTCCTGACCTGTGTGTGGACGGCTCTCCGAGACAGATTAATTTCAACACGGCCTGGTTTCTCTGGGCACGTGATGCCACCAGAGGACCTTGGGGGAAAGAGCCCTGCACCATCCCTGCAGTTTTGAAGAGCGTGCGCCGAGCCTGAGAGCCACCGTCACCCACAGAGACATCCACCCAGCTCACCCAGTGAGCTGTCACAGTGATATAGCGGCCTTGGCCGTGCTTACTAGTCCATGTGTCGGTGGTCAGATGGACTTTTCCGGCCACAGATGCAGACAACGCGCTTGAAATTTTAGATGACACGTGGCTGGTCAGGGCAGGGACGGCTTTTCTGGCAAAGAAATGCCTGCTCGGCATCTGGTATTGGGGCAGGCAGGACCATGACGTGGCGGAACCCATCTGTGTCCACCAGACGGAAAGGCAACATTTCCAAGGCCAAAAGCCTGGCAATGCCGAAATTCAGGCTTTTGGCTTTGGGATGGTTTGGGTTAAAGTCTTTCCTCTGCTCCCAAACCTGGAAGGCAGAATACTGGCTGCTAGACTGGCCACTGTACGGCTTGCAGGTCGTCAAACTGGCAGAAGGAGAAAGGGTAGGATGGGTCTCTGGTGGTGCTGGTGGTACTCGGGCGACGGTGGAGGCTGAAGCGAAGGCTGATCCCTGATCATGACTCAGAGACATGGGCAGCTGAGGAACGCTTGGTGGTGGCGGAGGAGGAGGAGGCGGAGACAAAGGGTGTGACAGTGGTTGGAGGCCCGGCCTCGGTCTGGCCTTTTTTGGCCAAGTGTTCCCTCCATTTCAACTCATGCATTCGCTGCATGTGACTAGACATGTTGGTGGTGGTTAACCACTTAAGGTTTTTTGCCTCTACTTATACTTTTAAACGGCAAAGGCGGCATATGACATCGCGGGGTGAATCAGAGGCTTGCTCAAAGAAGGCCCAGGCTTGAGAGGTCCTGGACCTTTTTGACGGCGATAAGCGATGAGCGGGGTTTGCGCTGACCGTGGTTGGCGGAATCATATCAGCGGACTTCTGCGACCGCCCTCTCCCTTTTTGGCACCTATCAATTCACCTGTGGTGACTACACAATTGCTGGATTCAAATTTAACTGCAAGGTACCTCTATCAACAAATCTGGACTGGCAAAAGTGCAAAAAACAGTATCTGAAATGTATACGATAATAAAAGGTATTTTTGCCACCTATCAATTCACCTGTGGTGACTAACAATTGCTGTATTCAAATTTAACTGCAAGGTACTCTATCAACAAATCTGGACTGGGCAAAGTGCAAAAAACACGTATCTGAACTGTATACGGATAATAAAAGGTATTTTTGCCACCTATCAATTCACCTGTGGTGACTACACAATTGCTGTATTTAAATTTAACTGCAAGGTGGCTCTATCAACAAATCTGGACTGGGCAAAAGTGCAAAAAACACGTGTCTGAAATGTATACGGATAATAAAAGGTATTTTTGGCACCTATCAATTCACCTGTGGTGACTACACAATTGCTGGATTCAAATTTAACTGCAAGGTACCTCTATCAACAAATCTGGACTGGGCAAAAGTGCAAAAAACACGTATCTGAAATGTATACGGATAATAAAAGGTATTTTTGGCACCTATCAATTCACCTGTGGTGACTACACAATTGCTGTATTCAAATTTAACTGCAAGGTGGCTCTATCAACAAATCTGGACTGGGCAAAAGTGCAAAAAACACGTATCTGAAATGTATACGGATAATAAAAGGTATTTTTGGCACCTATAAACCTGTGGTGACTACAAAATTGCTGGATTCAAATTTAACTGCAAGGTACCTCTATCAACAAAGATGAACAGGGCAAAATTGAAAAAGAACACCTATCTGAAATGTATACTGATAATCAAAGTGGAGTTTTGCACCTAACAAATAGACCTGCAGTTATTAGAAAAGATCTGTATCCTAATATAGGTTCAGGCTGCCCAATATCCAAGTAATATTTCAACAGTAACCTGTTAATAATAAAGCTATTGCAATGCAATGTCTGCAATACAATATCCAGTATTCTTTAAAGAGCTTGTCTGTGTTCGCCCGCGCCCCCCCGCTCACTCCCGTGACTTTATAGCGGTAGATGCTCCTTTAAAATTCTCTGCCTAACTACCTAAAATCTGCAAATCTCTGATCTAACTGAGTTCTAAGGATCACAGCTAACAGTAGAGCTTTATCTATGAACAAAATAGATCATTTCGCTGAGCTGTTTGCACAGAGGCAGAGCGCAGTTCCTACTGCTTTGAGATTACTGACACACACTGATCATGACAGGAAGGGCTTTTCTATGTAAAACGAGGTCATGTGATTTTTCCAGCCAATCGCAACCCCTTACACATCCCAGTCATGACGTCGCACACACACCCCCCCCAGCTCTAGTCTGTAAGCTGATTTGCTGGCCGCTTAACTGACAGGAAGCGCCGAAAATGGCGCCGAATTTAATAGATTATCCACAGATTTTTAACCTAAATTATCGCGTGATCTCAAAAATCCGATCAACGTAAATACCGTGCCGATTTCAACTTTGTCGATAATAATCGCTCAACATTATCAGTAAGGCATTAATTGGAATTCTGCTAATAACATTACACTTAGTGTAGATCTGTACGCATTCTAACTATGTGATGTGTAACCAAGTAATTTATTACCTATCTTTGGTTTTGGAGATGTAAAAGACAATATAAATCTAAATAAATATAGAAACTTCTATGCAGTTTAAATCTAAGAACCACATATATGAAAACTTTCTAGGCTTAAGACTTTATTTCTTGCCAATAGCAACCACTAAGAGTTCCCCTTTCATTTTTTCAGAGCATTATATGAAATGAAAGGGGAGCTGTGATTGGTTGCTATGGGCAACAAGGAAAGTCTTCCACCTAGACAGTTTTCATACATGTGGCCCTAAATTTCATTTCTACTCACCTATTTCTGGAGGAAGATATGTTATTTTGTTCTGTGACATATCCAAAACTTTCATGTCTTCAAACGTTTGAATATAGTCAGGTATATTATGTATGAGGGTTTTGTGAACATGCCATTCCTTCAGGTATGTCTGTTCTCTCAGGTAATCGGGAAGCTCCTGAGGGGAGAAAATTTAGACATTAGATTTTTAATTTTATTAACCTTGAGAAAAATTACTTTGTTTGGATGTTACCTTTAGGCAGTCTCAATATTAATGTGATTGAAAAATATAAATGTATATTTTAAACAAGAATTATAAGGAATATATGAATATTTTCACTATTGTAAATATTTTAAGTTTAAAATTACACTATAAAAAGATGTATGTGTGTATACTATTTAACAATATAATCAGATATTTGTGATAGCAAATTCTGTGCTCCATCTATGGCAGCACTTTATTCCCTATTTAAAGGGATACTATCACATTGCCTGACCAACACGTGTATCACCCTGACAAAGCTTGATTTGCCTCTTTCCAGTGCACTTTTTGGCCTGTATTCCTATTATTATGGAGTATTATATAATTTTCATTAACCAGTGTTTATTTATTCAAGTGTTGATTGTTAACATACTTTGGGGGTATTCTTTATTTTATATATATTTTGTTTATATTTTTCTTACATCATTTTCTTTAATAAACATATTCTTTTACACCTCTGGGTATATATTCTTGTTATTTGGTGGTCTGATCTTAGGTGTTGTCACACTTCACACCATGGTCCCAGGCAGGGACCGCGGACGTGCCGTGTCTCTACTATGCCCCTGGCCCTGCACCTGTTTGATGCTGTCACAATCCATGCCGCGGTCCTCCTGCTGCTGTGGTCCTGTCTCCATGTAGGCCGCGGTTCCTGCTGTGCTCCATGTTTCTGTGAACTCACCTGGCCGTGTTCCTGTCTGTGTCTGCACATGCTCCTTTTTATTTTTCTAATAAGCCCCCTACCTTTCATAATGTACTATCTTCTTCTCTTCTTTCTTCATTAAATGTGACCATACCTACATGGTTAAATCATCCAAGGTCCTTTAAATTTGATCATGCTTGTATATGTTGCAGGTTTGTCACTGAGCAAATTGTTTTATGTCTAAGGTTACACAGAGTCCATTTAGTATCCAGTTAGAATTTAATTGTAACACCACTTTTGTGGTGTATTTGATCACTTGCAACAGTTGCAAGATACAATGCATTGGTAGCACATCATGTCCACTGAAGGTTCGAATTCGCAAACATATTTCTGAAGTTACATAATTTGATTTTCACCACGTATCTGCTGTATCTGCTCATTCTATTCAAGTTCACAGTCATAATACCACATCCTTTTCAATTTATGGTACAGAAAGGGTTACATTTACTAAGTGAGTGGGTGACCATCTGAAAAAACGCCATAGTCATGAGGCTTGTTGGATTTTTCTTTTAACTTCTTAATGACTGCCCGCCGACTTTAGACGTCGGCTGGTGCAGGTCATTCGTCTGCAGTGACGTCTTAAGACGTCGCTCCAGACATCAGAGTTTGCGGCGCCCGGGCGCCACAGCTGCGCTGAGATCGGGGCTGTACTACACAGCCCTGATCCCAGCACAGCTCCTGCAAGCACCGGGGAGTGGGGGAAACCTCCTCTTGCTGATGCTTTAACCCTTTGATTGCTGTGGATCGTCACCGCAGCGCAATCAAAGGGTTTCCCTCCTCTGTCGGGTGATCGGAACGCCCGGTGACCCGACAGAGCCTGGGGAACGGCTGCACAGTCAGCCCTGGGGACCTAGAGTAGCCCCAGAACTGTGTGTATTAAGCCAGTGACCAGGACAGACTCTGTGCTGTCCTGATCACTGAGTGTGTCAGACTGACACAGATTATAATGTATTAGCATATATGAATATGCTAATACATTACTAAGTGTAAAAAAAAAAAAAAAAGTAAAACAGTTCACCCTTCAGGGTATTTTTTTAAAAAAAGTAAAAAACCACACAGGAAAAGTGTAAAAAAATGAATAAAAAAATAAATAATTAAATTAAAAAAATTTAAAAAAAAACAAATTTTTTTGTAATTATTACACACACAAAATACTTACAAATTTAGTATCCACATTACTTAACGTAAAATTAAATCTAAAAAAGTTATGAGTGTGAAATGTGAATGGTGTAAAAAAAAAAAATGAAAAAAAAAAACAACTGCAGTTATTTATAAGTGAATTAAAAATATTCCCCCAAATTGAAACTTGTGTGAAAAAAAAACGAGGCCTCATACAACTGCATCATTGAAAAAATAAAAAAGATACAACAGGATTTGTTTCCTATTTTCCTATTTTTAAACACATCACCACTGCAGCCAATTGGTAGCTTCAGCAGTGACGTGCTTGTTCAGAAGTGACAGAATGTAAACAGAAGACGGGGGAATGCAAGTGCTGGAACCGGGACTAGAGGTAGGTGAATATAAGTTTTGTTTTTTCTTTTGTTTTAATTGGGCCCGTGGAACAATACATTATGTTTTTCTAGAACGTGGATAACCCTTGTAATACGAGAAATAATTATATCCCTTGTGTTACATAGTTTCTAATTCTGAAAAGGGCGATGCCTCCGTTCGCCTTTTGTGCTATTGTTGTTGAGGAAGGTGAGGAAAACCCAAATTTGTCCTCTCTTGGAAAAAAAAATTCCTTCCCGACTCTAATCTGGCAATCAGAATAAATCCCCGGATCAACGATCCCTCTCCAGACTCCTAAGCATTATAACTTGTTACTGTTATTACACTCTAGAAATTAAAACAGACCCTTTTTTAACTCTGTTAGTGAATTCACCATGACAAGTTTCTCTGGCAAAGAGTTCTACAATCTTACTGCTTTTACAGTAAAGAATCCCTTTCTATATCTATGTAGAACCCTTCTTTCCTCTAGACATAGAGGATGCCCCTTGTTCTAGATACAATCCTTGGTGTAAATAGATCTTTGGAGAGATCTCTATATTGACCTTTGAGTTATTTTATCATATTTATTATGTCCCCTTGTAGCTGTCTTTTCTCTAAAGTAAATAAAACTAATGTAACCCCCTTTTTAAATAAATCAAGTGCATCTGGGCAATTGTTGAATGTAGAGATGAGCGCACAGTAAAATGTTCTAGTTGAATTAGAACCTTGAACTTTAGTATGTTTTGTTCGAGGTTCTATTCGAACTAGAACTCAAACCCCATTAAAAGCAATGGGAGTAGATGTTCTGGTTAATTATTATACCTATAGAGGTGAGGAGAAGCTGTAATTACCATTCATAACCGTAAACTGGATACGTGGAACAACTTAGTGAAGAAAATTTTGCTCTAAGAGTGTCAGGAAAAAATTGAGTGGTTAAAATACTTCATTTCTTTCAATGGCTAACTGAAAAGATGAGGACAGCTTGCAAGCAGCGGCATAGCTATAGGAGGTGCAGCGGTAGCAGCTGCTATGGGGCCCTACATGCTGAGGGTGCCCAAAAGCCCCTTTGACACATAGGAGATTTGGAGACAGTGTGTTCTAAAATTACTGAACCCCCAAAACTGCAAAAACTGAACTTTTGGGCACTGAGTATGATTTAGCAAATCCAAGCACTCTGTATAATATATATCCATATGTGAGAGTTAAGCGTTATGTGAGCCTGTAAATATCGCCAAATAACATCTTCTGGGTGTGTAAAAGATGTAGCCAGCAATACCAAACTCCCTAACTATTGATGTAAATAGAGAGGAAAATGCTATCACCGAACGCAGTGTTTACAGTACAGAGAGTGAGCTGAAAATGGTGTTCACAAGGCAATACAGTGAAATATTTATAACATGGTCATGTGATTTTAGCAGCCAATGAGAGCCCTACACCTCAGCAATGTCGTTTTTGACACATCTCTGTGCTCTGCACTGATTGAATGGCCGCCAAAAGTGCAGAAAGATGATTGGACGGCCTCCAAAAGTGCAGAAAGCTGCTGAAAACAAAACTGAAAATGGCGTGTCGAACTAGAACTTTACTTGAATGAACGGTAAAATGTTCGGTTCGGTTCAAGTTCTAAAAATTTGAGAAGTTGTACTAGAACTTAACTTTTCAAGAACGCATCGATCAACACTAGTTGAATGACCAGATGGCTCTAGGCCAGGGGAGCTGACCATAATTTAGCCTGTGACTGTGAGATACTTGATGTTTAGCTAAAATTATGTTTAATAGGAGAAAAATGTGGAAGAAATTGACTAAGGTGCCATTATTTAAACATAGATCTGATCAACATGCAATCATTCTGTATTCGAAAATAACATTCATTTGTATTCTTTTTTTAAACTTTAAACTTTTTTTGAAATTTTCCAAAAACAGAATTACAAGAACATAAATCCCATAATAGGGATAGAAAGTAAACAAATAACAAAAAAGGGAAAGGGGTAACAAGCCATGGTAAAGCTTCAAGTTACAAAGTACAGAACATACAAAAAATTGTTTTATCCCGGGAATAAGTGAGAAGACATCTTAACATCTAAGCTAGAAGAACTTGTATCTAGTTCCTAAAAACTGCACTATAAGCTAATATAGTAATCAATTTACTGAAGAAAATTGTATCCGTCCAGGGTTTCCATCTGTCCTTAATCTTGAAGCCAAATGCGGTGGGATACTTAAGCTAGTTTCACAGTGAAAAATGAAATGTATTCTATTAATTTACCTCTGAGATTTCAGGGGCCATGTTAGATTTCCAATGATGTGCGATAGTTAGTCTGGTAGCCAGAAGTATATGAAATAACACAGTTCTGATCGATATATGGTAACAGTCAAGAGTTAAATCCAGTATCGCCAACTCAGGAAAGAGGTTCACGTTCAGATGAAAAATTTCTCTTACAAGGGAGCTAACCTGTGTCCAAAGGGATTAGATCACCGGACAAGACCACCACATATGGAGAGGGGCCTATGGCTCCACAGGATCTCCAACAAAATTAGAGTATCCTGGAATAATATGGACAATCTGTTGGGACTCAGGTACCACCGTAAATTAATTCTTTTTCATAGTTTCAAGATGTTTAAACATCTGGAATGCTTAGTTGCGGGCTATTGCAGCTGAAAACCAGGTTTCTTGAGGAAAACTCAGGTTAACTACTCTCTCCTACTTGCCGATATATCCTGGTAACATAGAATATGTATCAGAAACTAATTGCGAATAGGACATAGACAGTCCTTTCTCGTATTTTGAACTATTCTTAAGAAAACAGTAAAAGGGGGAACAAAGAGTGGAATAAACGGCCAGTTCATTATCTAGGATATGTCGGATTTGCAAATTTTTAAAAAAGTCTCTGGGTCTATCCCAAATGTATGGGTTAACTCCAAGAATGGTTTCAGAGTAGAACTTGAACAGAGTTTATCCACTGTTTCTAAACCTTTGGCTATCCAGTCAAGAAGTGAAAATTGTGGAGAGCACAGTTGCAAAATTTTGAGAGGACTCAGTACCTTGAAATAGGAATTAGTTGTGTTTTAACCACTTGGGCTTTCCAAACCTGAAACATATGGTTCAGAACCGGCATTTCCATCTTCGAAACAGGGAGGTTAAAGATGTGAGCTATGAAGACGTCTCTACAGTTGTAGGGGGAGAGTAACATGTCTTCCATAGAAGACCAGTGATGGGACTTTGGCGAGTTCCAAAGATAGTAAATGGGATCCAAAATTGCCGCGAAATTATATAGCCTAAGATTAGGGACGGACATCCCACCATTGTTGCGGTGGAGGTAAAGGTAATGTTTACTGCATCTCAGTTTGTGGGATCTCCAAATAAATCTTAGTATCAGCGACTGGATCTTATTTAAAATCTCAGTGGGGATTATAAAAGGGAGGCAGCGACATTGATATAGAAATCTGGGAAACAGGAACATTAACTATATTGATCGGCCAGCCAGGGATTGGTAGGTTTTTTGGGATCGTTCACTTTTATGGACAAAAAAGACCATAGGGATTCAAAATTTTTAGATATGGTATCTTCCAGAGAGCTATATATATCAACTCCCAGGTATGGGATATGTGAATCAGACCATAACAGATTGAAACGTTCCATTTTCTTCCTGTCTGGAGAAGTCAAGTGCAAAGGTAATAGGAGGGATTTATTTTATAGTATGAAACTGAAGAGTACCAGTCCAATATAGTCAAGAGTTCCGTAATTGAAGTAAAAGGGTCTTGACAGAAAATTAACACATCATCAGCATATAAACTAATTTTGTGTTCTATGCCCACCACATTTATACCTTTAATCTGAGACGACTGCCTGATAAGTTCCGCCAAGGGCTCCATACAAAGAACAAAAATTAAGGTTGACAAGGGACATCCCTGCCTAGTGCCGTTTGTGATGGGGAAATCCTGAAGTAAAAATTTTCGCTGAGGGGGAAGTGTATAGAGCGGAGATCGCGTTAAAGATAAATCCTGAGAAACCAAATTTGGTTAATACTAATCTAAGGTACTGCCAACTTATGCGGTCAAATGCTTTTTCAGCATCGAGTGAGAGAAGTACGAGTGAGAGAAGTATATATTGCCTTTTCAGTGTGCACCTATGCTTGTGTTTTTCACAATATATTTTATATGTGCAGAGCCAACGTATGTTTTGTAGTTCATTTGAGATTGGCGATCTCTTTGGCTTGCTGCACACAGCTGCCTCCTTTAAACAGTGCAGGATAAAATTTAATTGCTAAGTCCTACCATACCCTGAAGTTGCAGTCTGGAATTTACGCCTATGAGGTAATATATTTAGTGTAGGGACTCACCTGCTCTGGGAACCCCTTGATGTTTTGGGAGGTGAGCTTAATACAATCTTTGATCAATACTGTAAACTAAGAGTCCCAGGTTTTTCATATTTTCCTTAGCAGTAATGCATTTCCAATATTCAAATATAGCTTGATGTTTTACTTAGTCTTTAGTGTGCCACTGATGTTTGTATTAGATGTATATATTGCCTTTTCAGTGTGCACCTATGATTGTGTTTTTTCAAAATATATTTTATATGTTTCAGAGCCAACGTATTTTTGTAGTTCATTTGAGATTTGGCATCTCTTTGGCTTGCTGCACACAGCTGCCCTCTTTAAAACCAGTGCAGGATAATTCTATTGCTAGTTCCTACCATACCCTAAAGTTGCAGTCTGGATTGACGCCTAGTGAGGTAATATATTTAGTGTAGGGACTCACCTGCTCTGGGATCCCCTTGACGTTTTGGGAGGTGAGCTTAATACAATCTTTGATCAAATACTGTAAATAAGAGTCCCAGGTTTTTCATATTTTTCCTTAGCAGTAATGCATTTCCAATATTCCGTATAGCTTGAGGTTTTACTTAGTCTTTAGTGTGCCACTGATGTTTGTATTAGATGTATATATTGCCTTTTCAGTGTGCACCTATGCTTGTGTCTTTCATCCTTTAAATTGTATAGAGATCTATAATATTCCGCAAAGGCATTAGATATGAGTTGCGGGTCTCTAATCTTTTAAATTTGTGGGTGTGGTGAGGTACGCAATTTTTGCTCTTGCCTGAAAGGTCTTAACCCAACGAGCCGAAGTTTAGAGGGACGGTCTCCTTGAATGTAAAAGTTCCATTTTAATTTTGCAAGGTGACCTTCATACTTATTTAGGTACAGATTCCGTAGTAAATTCTTTTGTTCATGAATTTTGTTTCTGATGTCCGGAGTAGGAGTATGTTTAAATGTGCTATCTAAAGCTTTAATGGACTCTAATAAATTTACTGATTTCTCCCCTCCCTCTTTTTCTTATCTCTAGAAGCTATTTTCATACAGACACCTCTGATAAAGGTCTTATGTGCACACCATAGGGATTCTGGAGAGGGGGCAGAGGTAGCATTAAAGTCGAAGTATTCCTGAAGGGCTTGGTGAACCTCTGAAATGTTGGCAAAGGATGTCAACAAAAAGAGATTTAGTCGCCAGGGGAGATTTGGCCAGGAAGGTGTACCATCTGCTAAGTCTAGAAAGGTAGGAGCATGGTCCAAACCCGGTATCACTCCATTTCTGCTTTTACAACTGTCGAGAGAGCTCTTTATCTACAAGGTAAAGTCAATCTGGAGTGTGTTTTTTTTTGATGCGGAGTAAAAGGTTTAATCAATCTCATTTGCATGTAGTATCGCCAAGGGGCGTGGAAGTTTTCCTCAGATGAGAAGTTATACAATTCAGGAGTATGATGGGACGGGCCCTGTGATCTATCTATATTTCTTTCCATCACAAAATTAAAATCGCCACAGACAATCAATCCCCCCTTACACATGGATTTAGCTTTTGATATAGCATTCTTAATAAAGGACATCTGGCCAACATTAGGTGCATATAAAGACATAATGGTGTAAGGGACAGAGTTTAGCTCACACTGTAAGATAATAAACCTATGTTTAGGGTCTATAAAAGAGTTTGTTAGGGAGAATGCTATGGAGTCTTTAATAAAGATAGCAATTCCTGCCTTTTTTACTTGGGAAAGAGTAAAGAGAGAGTGTGGGAACTTCTTATGTTTTAACCTAGGGGTATCCGTAGCAAGCAAATGGGTTTCCTGGGCACATATGACATTGGCCTTCGATTTTAGCGCCTCTCTCCAAAAAAGTGACCGTTTGAACGGCAAATTCAGGCTGTTCACATTTAAGGAGAAAATCTTAATTCCCATAATGTCTAACTGAAAGAACTATTTTTCTAAGATTTAAACCTTTTGTATCCCAAGTGCAGCTTAGTGCAGATGTTAGGTATATATGTTCCTCACATAAACTTATACCATGGCAAACTGTAAGACAATTCAAACAACCAAAAACATGAAGCATGTTAATGAAAGAACAACAAAAAAGACTCATTTCCTAAATAGGAAATAGATATCGGGGAAAGTTCCAGGCAGACACCTGTAAGGAAGTATGGACTGCCTAATAGAGAACAAGAAATAGCCTATCAGCTAGGTGGGACATTCAGGTAGAACTCTGTCACCTCAGATCAGCTTCAAATGTCAGGTCTTTGTCTTGAAGAGCGTTGCTTTTTCGACCATATAGGCGTTATCAACTCTGGGTGATTTTTTTTGCGGCTATGGGGCGAATTAGTTGGAGTAGAAAGAAGATTCCAGGAGCTCAGGAGATCTTTAAGCATAGTCGGGGACAAACAAATGGTTGTGTGGTTGTCTCTTGTAATGATAAGTTTAACTGGAAAACCCCAATGGTATGCAAGGTCATTGTCTCTCAGGATTTTAGTATAGGGTGCGTATTCTTTCCTCTTTAACATAGTACCTGCTGACAAATCAGGATACATAGAAATTTCTTTAAATCGTTCCGGAATATTGAGATTTCTTCTAAGTGATTTAAGAAAACTTTCCTTGGTTTAGTAGAAATGAAGCCTAGCAATAACGTCCCTAGGCAGAGAAGGAGAGATATGTTTTGGCAAACGATGTATACGGTCGATAGTGAGATCCAGATCTGTATGATTTGGGAGGACTGTTGCCATGAGATCTTTCAAGTATGGGGCAAGAACATCTGTAGTAACTGTTTCTGGAATACTTCTAAGCCTGATATTATTTAGTCTAGGATGGTCCTCGAGATCTAATACCTTGGCCGAGAGTCGGTGCACCTCATCTTCCAAAGCTGAATTGGCGTCAATCAAAAGATTGTGAGACTTGGCGAACTCTGCCATTTTGGTCTCTATATGCTCGGTTCTGGAAACCAATTGTTGTATGTCAGAACGGAAGTCATTCATCATTTGTTTAAAGTCCGATTGCAGGACCTCTCTAAACGAGGTAAATAGATGTTGAATAGTAGATTTGGAGACCCTAGATGAGTTTACTGGATCTTATTGATCCATGTCAATAGAGCTGGGTCTGGAGGAAGTAGGAGAAACTGAAACAGCGGATCTGCGTGCCCTTTAGCTTTGGGAGTTAAATGCAGGATTTTGGAAGAATTCCGACAATTTCTTTGGTTTTTGCTTTTACGTTTTTTTTTTAAGTGGCTCCCATACTTATTCGTAGAATGTAATCAGATGAATATGCACTTGATTATGCGAGGACGTCAAGCCGTTAAAGGTATTTTTAATCAATTTGAATCTGTTGCTATGACCATAAATCTACTATGTCGGCACAGATGAGAGCTGGAGATGTGTACATAGTTGTGGTATTCACAAAATCTTCTTTTTTTTTTTCTTTCTTCCCCTCAGATTAGAGGCTAAGATTACTTCTGGTGTATCAAACGTTGCAGCTGTGAGATGCAGATGGGTTACACTGTGTCTGAATATTGCCTCTAAGGATGGGTTTATCAGGACTATCCCACGGAATAATATAAATGGCTGCCCAGGGGATAGGGATTTGTAAAGGTCTGACTAAAGTCCAGACTGATGTGATTTGCGTAAATGGTAGCCTCTAGTGCCTCCAGGTATTAACGCTATAAAATGGCGTCTGTAGCAGGGCCCAAGCTAAGCAAGCAGGGGACAGGAAGCCTCGTGGGGCTACACTCCCGCCGTTATGAGCCGCAACTACGCTGATCCCTCCGGGATCTTATTTGTCGCCACACTGACAGCTGCGGTTTAGCAGGAGAGCTCCTCTTCAACTTGGTTTAGGGCGTCCGCAGCGCGTCCCGGCCTAGCGGGTAAGGAGCCTGGAATCTCGCGGGACCGCAGTCCAACCGCCACAAAGTGGAGCTGCGCTGATTTCCCCGGGGAAGCAGCCACCACCGCCTCTTGGAGACCACCGGGACCCGTCACCTCTCTGTCTTCTGACAACTCGGCGGGTGAGCTCTGTCTCCACGCTGCTGTGTGGTTTCTGCAGCGTGTCCCGGGCAGAGCGCGCAGGGAGCCGGAGATCTTGCGAGACCACGGCCCAGGGGTTACCAGGCGCGGCCGCACCGATCCCGTGGACGAAAAATGGCTACCACCGCTCCTCACAGCCTCGGAAGGCAGAGAATTTGCCCCAGAAAGCCTCCGGTACTACTCTTCAGTCGATGTCGACCTTTTAATCCAGGTGACAGAGGGTTTAGTTGAGCCATTGTAGAAGAGTCCCACGGAGCCTCAGATCAATCGGCCATCTTCCTTCAGTGCCAGGCCACACCCCCCCCCCCATTCATTTGTATTCTTTTTGTTCTAAAAGATCATTGATATAAAGAAAACATGCTTTTATTAAAGGTTGAAGAAATGAATCATAAGAATCTATTGTCTAGATGTGTCTAGATTCAGTTCCAAAAAGTATATTTAGATATTTTGGTCTGTGATCTAACGTATATACGACACCTTTACTTGCTCTCAATCAGAATTAGGTTTTTGCCTCTAGGTTTTTTTTATTTCCTCTCCCAACTGCACCATTGATTTATCTCCCTCCTCCTTCTTCTCTTTTTCTTCCTCTCTTTTTTCTGGTACTCTTTAAGCTCCTCTACTCAAGAGGATTTTTCTAGATACCTAGAGGTACATGTATGAAAGTTGGCACCGCCTTGACAGTCGTTCTTCTCAGTAAGTCAGTGTAGCATTCGTCAGTATGGATGAATGTGTTTCTAAATGTGTACCACTTTCTAAATGTGTATCACTAAGAGATATTTATGCGGCAAAAAAAAAAAGAAATAAATATCTAAGCAAAAATTATTTTCAGCCTCCCCACTTTAAAATTAGCATGGATTAGTTTGCCACATTCTGTTGAGCCTCATTCAGAAATGTGTATAACCTTATAAATGTGGTACAATGCGCCCTAAAAATTGGTGCAGACAAAAGTACCGTGGACGTGGAATTGTGTCAGTTTTTGGTGCATGACAGTTCATACATATACTACTTACAAAAATGCATAGGGATATTTGGGTTTTGGTTGAAATTTCAGGATAAACATAACATTTCTTGATTAAATGAACTAAATGAGATAATCTCTTAGCTTTAGGATCCACGTGTCCAACTGTTCAATGTTTCAGTACTTTTTGCACAACTTGCTGATCTCTAACAAGGAGTCTAATGGCAAAATTCACAACAGGTGTCTGATCCTTGAATTGCCCAATAAATATATGGGAACAATTAGAATTGGGATTTAAACAGTCTTCGGTGTCACGGCGCGCGGCGGCGCAGCTCGCCGTGGCCGTCCCCCTGTGCGCACGGGGTCCGGCACGGGTGCTGCGGCTGTCCGCAGCCGTGGTCCTTCTCCTCCTGCCCGGGAAACCCTGTACTTACCAGTCCCCACTCCTGTCTCCAGCTCTGACAGCCGCCGTGCGCATAATCCCTGCTTAAGGCAAGCGCGCGACGGCTGGTCCGGATTTAAAGGGCCAGCGCGCCTTTAATTGGTTAATTGACGGCCGCTGGTCCTATATATGGTAGACGCCCCTAGCTCTCGCTGCCAGTCTGTTGGTGTGTTTTGGAGCGTTTAGAGTGTATTGAGTTCAGTCTTGATTTCCCGTGTACCAGTCCGCCTGCTCACGTTTCTGACCTTGCCTGTTTGCCGCCTGCCCTGACCATCTGCCCGTCTCTGACTACAAACCTCTGCCGCCTGCACTGACCTTCTGCCTGTCCCCGACTACGCCTCCGGATTACGATTCTGCACCACGCTGTACCCCGGCCGCCATCGCAAGCAAGTCACGTCAGGGGTAACGACCTGGTAGCCTCACGCCGCAGCAAGTCCATCCCGCTTTACGGCGGGCTCTGGTGCAGACCGGGGGCTACTTAGAGTCCGTTCCCTGGCTTAGCTATCATCGCTTGCGTTGGCCCAGCGGATCCACTCCCCCCGTTACATTCGTCATCCTTTTTCTACATCACACACTGATGACCACTTCATTGTAAACAATGCACAGCGGAACTGGATGATGACTTCCATACAACTCCAGGCATGTTGAAACAAGAAGAGAGACAACCAAGTGTCATGTCAGATCATTCGTAACTGTTTATGTCAGCGTGGTCTCCCTGCTAGACAACCGCTAAGGGTACCTAAGCTGGCTGATGCAAAGAGTTCTCCTTGAAGTCTTCAGCATTGTTGGGGACATCATTTCTGCTCAGAGTGAATCAACTTTCATCACTGAACAGCACTGAGGACCAATGGTCCCTCACCCAGCATAGATGCTCATTGGACCATGGAAGAGATGACACCTGTGCATGGTGGTGTGGTCAAGTTGTCTAGGATGCAGACCACACTGATATAAATTATTAAGAATGATTTGATGTTACACTTGGTTGCCTTTTGGTTACCTCCCTTAAATGTGCTTGGAGTTGTGTTGCATTCATCATCTGGTTCATCAGCACATTGTTTACAATGAAGCAATCATCAGTGTGTGATGTAGCCAAAGGACATCCATGTCTTTGCCTATCTGTGTTTCTTCAAGTCTATCTGTATTTCTGTTGCAACTTGCTGATGACACTCTGTGAACAGCATGATGAGGAGAACTGGTTAAATCCGAATTCAAATAGTTCCAATAAATGTATTGGGCGATTTAGGGATAAACACTTGTTGTGCATCTTACCATTTAGCTCTTTGTTAGATATCAGCAAGTTGTGTAAAAAATGCTGAAACATTGAACAGTTGGACATGTGCATTCTAAAGTCAAAAGATTTAGTTCATTTAAAAGAAAGGTCAAGGAATTTTATGTTCACCCTGAAACTGAAACCAAAAATCAAAATTCCTAACTTCTTGTGAGTAGTGTATGTTGGACAGGGACTACAACAGTTTTTCTGATGGACATCATGCCAAATAACTGGAGCAGCTCCATTAATACACTACTCACAAAAAGTTAGGAATATTTGGTTTTGGTTGAAATTTCAAAATAAGCATAACATTTCTTTTTTTTTTTTTTAATTGAAATAAATGAGACCATCTGTTAACTTTAGAATGCACATGTCCAACTGTTCAATGTTTAAGTACTTTTTGCCCAACTTACTGATCTCTAACAAGGAGCTTAAAGGCAAGATTCACAATTGGTGTTTGATCTCTGAATCACCCAATCAATTTAGGTGATCAATTTGAATTGGTATTTAAACAGTTCTAATCATGTTGTTTACATTTTGACATCATGAGACCAAGACAACACCTTACAATTGATCAACAGTACCTTGCCATTGCAAGGCTTCAAGCAGGATAGTTTGAGCTGGAAGTGGCCACTGAGCTTAGAGTATCAAAGAGTGTCATCAGCAAGTTGCTACAGAGATTCAGGGAGACTGAATGACTGTTTCATTGCAAACAATGCCATGCGGAAATCAGATGATGAATGTCACACATTTTAAGCACTTTAAAGGAAAGTGAAAGCACCCATGTATCATAATAGATCATTTATAAACATTTACATCAGATTAGTCTGTGTACTAGATGACCGGCAAGGAGATCTGATCAGTACCTGACATGGCTGATGTATAGTTTCTCTCACCTACCTTAAACGTGTTTGGAGTTGGAGTGTGGCATTCTCCCAACTGTATACCAGGGAAGGTTACCATATACATACAAAGATGTCCACGAGTTTATGTCTTAAATCAGACATATAAACAATCAGAGACTATCTATGTACAGTAAATTGCCATAATGAGTATAGCTTCCATAATGAAGGATCTTTGTAATAGGAGTTACTAAAAAATTCAAAGAGCCTCATTTCTGCATCATTAGGTCAAATCTCTCCTAGCAATCTACCTCTACACTGTATATGTCATATTCATACATTTGATTTATACATGAGAAGGAGCAAAACATTTCTTTTTAACAAACCAAAGGAATAATGCACATGTATTATTTTACTCCATCTTGGGTGTAGTCCCTCCTTTCTATAAGGAACACTTAGTGAGCATATTCTCTTAACAGTGCTGCAGAACTTGTCACATTTATTGAGGAGTAAATAGATCAAAATCTCTATTGTTCTCTGAGTTATTAATAGTATTAGTACATTTCACTTTACAAAGTAGGGCTGTTAGGAAATTATTTCTGAGCTTTAAGGAGAACAAGAATTTCCTGGATCGTGCTGAAGTTTCGAAAGAATTCTGATTAACATTGGCCAAAGAGGTTAAAGAAATAGGGTCTAAGCAATTTTCTTGGAAATTTCTGCTTTTTGTTTGATATGGCTGTATGACAGATTTGGTTCAAATATTTTTCAATTTTCCTTTAATTTGCTGAAACCTACTGAGTTTGTATGTACTCAACCTTATGTTCAACAGTGAACCGTGGGTGCTTTGCTGTCTGGGATTGATCTTGCTTTCTATTAAATGGAAAACTGGACAAACTAAATTAAATGAAATAAAAAAAAAAACTATCAGGTATGGGCTACGGTTGACTTAGCACTGATCTCTAAAGTGATGACTGGGAATGTTTTGAAGGAAACATTATTTTTCCCTTCTTCCATAACAGCACCCACAAGAGAGGAACCACCTCACAAGGACAGGTAACTGGCTAAAAGATTAAAACCTCTCTATCTACCAGTTAAGTTAATTCTTGGGGCCCACCAGTGTAGTTCATTCCTGGGACCCATCAGTGGAGTCAGTAGTGGAACTATCGCTGTAGCAGCCATAGCGGCTGCTACAGGGCCCACTGACACAGAGCGTCGAGCCAGTGCATCCTGCCTCAGAACACCCGGGCACTCCATCCTGAGCATTCAGAGGCAGGTCCCAGGGATCAAAGCAAATGCCCATGATCCCCGGGGCTGCATGATCGTTTTAACTCTTTGCACATTCTTGGGACACGCAAACAGTTAATGTCTTTAGTGGAGCAGAGAGCAACTAGCTTCCTGCCCTGTTATTCGCCATAGTAGGGTGAGTCCCTGAGTAGAGTGAGTCCTGATGTAGGCGGCACAATGACATCACATTATCGTTCCACCTACGCCAGGCTTCACTCAGAAAAGCCAGCCTGCAGCTCATCGTTTGAACAGGAAGAGAGTGGAGTTTATTTATTTATTTATTTTGAATTTGCTAATGCGGCTCTACCATACTGGGGCTTACCTACCTGGCTTAAGTTTACCTGGGGCCTACTTTTGTATCTTGGAACTATCTATCTACTTAACTGGGGCCTATCTACCTACCTAACTTGGGCCTAACTACCATCTACCTAACTGGGGTCTACCTACCACCCACTTCCTACCTGGGGCCTATGTACCTACTTAACTTGGGCTTATCTACCTAGGACCTACCACTATGGGGTCTTCCTACCTACCTACATGAGGCCTACATTGGGCCTACTTACCTAACTGGGGCCTACCTACATGGAACCTACCAACCTACCTAGGGCCTGCCAACCTATCTAATGGGGATTTACCTAGCTACTGGGACCTACCTACCTACCAAGGGCCTTGCCCACCAACCTACTTACCTACCAGAAGCCCCTACTTACCTACCTGGCAATATGATTCTGAGGGGTACAGGTCATAACCATAGCACAATCTCTAGGGGGTTGGTTCTCTGTTCCTCCACAACTCCCTAGAAGACTGTGCCCTTAAGCTATGGCCTGTACCTGTTTCCCACCCCAAAGAAGTTTGTACAGAGATGGGAGACATTGAGGGAGGTGCTGGAAAACTGAGTATTCTAAGATAATTGTGTGCAAATTCTGTAGGGAAGAGTGGTGGCCGGGAGAAGTCATCATGGCATTCTGGACTGGATGCAGAAGAAAGAGGAAAATGAACAAATCTCATAAGAGAAAACGTCACCTGTGAGTCACTGAATGTAACTGCACTGAAATTACTTATAGAGCGTCTGTGTTTACTGGTATCTACCTCTATAAGAGCACTGTATGGTGGTAATATGCAGCCTGCAGAGCTTGTATTCCATTGGTATATCCACCCCTTATATATTCACTGTATGGGGGTAATAGTGGTATTTGTATATTGATCTTTATTTAGTAATAGTATAGGCTATTATCCAGTTAATGTTTGGTGGTAATTTGTAGCCATATTCTAGTGGTATAATCAGGTCCTTTTGTAGTAGCATAATTAGTAATGTTAGTCTTGATATAGTGGGATTTGTTTGTTAGTAGTTTGATGGTGATATGTATGGTAAAGTATTTGCTCCTTGTATTATCTAGTATGACTATTATTAAGAGGTACTGGTAAATGTTTGTGGTCAGGGTAGGGGGGCATCCAAAAGTTTGTTATGGTGCCCAGGCTTCTCTAGTTATCACCCTGAGTGGAGTTAATTCTTGGGGCCCACCATTTGAGTTGATTCTTAGGGCCCACCCTACAGCTACTGTACATGACTCTGGCCTTCTGTCTCTTGCTTTCTGTCTTTCTTTCTCTGCATTCTTCCCAGAAAAGCAGCTCCAAACCTCTCATGCCCAGAGAACCCCATGCCGGGGACAACCAAGCCCAAAGTCCCAATGGGGACCTTTCCCTGTGGTCCAATCCAAGGCTGTCTTCAGTCTGGCTTCTCTTTTCCGATGATATCTTGTATGAGTTTCTAAAGCTCCATTTTAAAAAAAGGCAAACAGCATCACCTTCTTCCCAGCTTAATCCAACTATTTCTGGGATCCAGACTGAAACACTGGAGTCACTTCCAGTTTTAGGAGATAACAGTTCCCTTGTGAACAATGTCCACTCATAGGGAGGAGGCAGGATTTTTCCCTTGTAACAAGGTAGATTACAGTATATGTATAGCCATGCACCACTGCCTCTGTTACATGAAGGGAACTAGACATCATTTTATACCATACCTAGAAGATTTTCTGAAAGTTATTGTGATTTTTCTTTGAAATTCCTGTCCTTTCAGACTGTAAAAGTATTTGTCCACGTTGGAAAAAGTAGGTTGGATGAAAAATTTGGAAAATGCTTATCTGTTACCTTTAAAATTGGATTTTTTAAGGAATATTTTTAATCTTCTTCCAAATAAAATCTTTCTTTATAAGGAAAACCATTCAGAAATGGAATCAGCCAGTAAAATCTTGACGTTTATGCCAGCTTCAAATATATATATCACTGCAGTCCCATAAACTCAGTCATTCCTGGGAACTTCAAATGAAGTTTCTGAGGAACAGGTACAAAAATCCTTGATTTTTAAATGACCCGGTCAACCCTCTTCCCATGAAACTGGTGGACAAAAACTTTCCTGGGGGATTCCAAAGTACTTTCTCAATCAGATTCTAGTCACAGAGGATGCCAGACTACAAGGGTTGTGACACATGTCAAAGAGAAGTTGTTTCAGGATGTGTGGGTTTACGAGGCACAGAATGATCTTTGCTTGGGTAGATAACAAACAAACAACGTTTGTGATAAGAAGGACTCCTGTAACAACAATTGAATTTCCTTTTCCCCAGATCTTTCTATTGAATATATTCCTTTTTCCTTTTCAATTTATTTTTTATTGCTTCTTTTTTAAATTAACCTCTTCAACATACAACCAGTTTTGACCTTCCTGACAGCCCTATTTTTAGAATCTGCCATGTTGTCATGAAGCGTGCCACAGCCCTCACTCTGGACTGTGGTCGTGCTCATGTTTGCATGCCCCAGGGGCGCTGCCACTTACCTCTCCCCACTCCTGTTCCACTCTGTCCTCCAGTTGCTGTCAGGTGCGTGTGTAGGGCACGGGCACGCCGGCTCTTTGGGATTTAAAAGGGCCAGCGCACTGCTAATTGGATAATGACTGGGGGTGACTGGGCTTTTTAGTATTTTACAGCGCCTAGATAGGTTGGGGATGGGGGGAAAGGGGGGTATTTTTTGGTTTGGAGGGCCCTGGAGAGTGTAAGTGTAGCTTGGGTGTCTTACCCCTGTTCTATCACTTTTTGGTCCGTCCTGGGTCCGTCAAGTCCCTTAAAAAATTATCCCCTCACAATTCCCACGGCACATCCATAAGAATCTATGGAGGAAATGTGGTTTCTTTTGGACATTTGGAGCCACATGCATGAAAACTGTCAAGGTCTAAAACTCACTTTGTTGCCTATAGAAACCAATCACAGCACCCCTTTTGTTTCATGTATTGCTCCGGAAAAATGAGAGGGGCTCCTGTTTGGTTGAATGTCTACAAAGTGATTTTTAACCTAGACATTTTTTCATACAGATCCCCCTTTGGGGTCTTTTTCCTAAATTTTTGAAAAAAACCACATTTCCCCTACAGATTCGTGAGAAGGATATTTCTTTCAAGTACTCTGACAGACACCCATGACTGAGACCCTGAACCAGACCCAAATGTGATATGAACTGGGACTTACTAAAACTTTACAGCAGTGTCTTGATTGTGGCACAACAGCAAACTGTGCTCATAGGGGGACAACCAGAAGAAGGCTCTATTTCAGCAGTGTTTGCTTCGGGAAAAAGTATTTGCTAAAATTTAAGCCTTAAACCCCCCCTACAGCCAGTAAATAACATCCATTTTCTTTTTTTCCCCCCCGCCTCCGAGACCATAATTTTTTCTTTTTTCTTTTACATAGACATATGAGGGCTTTTGTTTTGCAGGGCAAGTTGCACTCTCTAATGGAGACACTGATTGCACCATTAAAGATACTGGAAAACTGCAAAAAAAAAATCGAAATTGGGTGAAATGTGACAAAACATATACTTGCATTCGAAACACGTTTGTGGGGTTTCGTTTTTACGGCGTCCATTTTTCGGTGTAAATTGTATGTTATCTGTACTCTGCAGGTTTATACGATTCTGGCAATACTGGTAAGGTTTTCCTTTTGTTTTAGTGCTGTAAAATAATCCAAATATTTTTTTATTTTTAAAATTTAAACTGCATAATCATTTTCTGTGACCAATAACTTTTTTGCTCTTCCACCTATGGACCTGAGTGAGGGGGCATTTTTTTTTGGGGTTTAAGATAGTTAAAATTGGAAAATTTTTTTTACATGTGATTCTTTTCACTTCTGATAACTTTTTATTCCCAATTTTTTTGGGGGTGAAAAGATCAAAAAAAACGTTAATTTTTGGGGTTTTGGGAAATTTTTTTTTTTTTTACATGTTTTTAGTGTACTGGAAAAAGTATGTTATATTTTAATAGATCGGCTACATTCCCTACTGTTATCGGGTGGTGTCAGCAGCAATTAGCAGCTGACAGCAGCCTTCTGTATAGCGGGGAGATTAAGAGGGAAAGAGAATGAGACTCAACAGAGAATAAAATGACTCAACAAAGAAGACGGTCACAGTATGGTGGTAATATTGGTTGTAGTGTAATGGTTTATATTCAGTAATGGTATGGTGTATTATTTAGTCACTATGTGGTGGTGATAGGTGGTCATGATGTGGTGGTATTATTCAGTCATTATTTGGTGTTATGTGGTCATGATGCGGAGGTATTATTCATTCATTATGTTGTGGTGATATGTGGTCATGATGTGGAGGCATTATTCATTCACTATGTGGTGGTGAAATGTGGTCATGGAGTGCGGTATTATTCAGTCAATAATGGTGGTGATTAGTGTTGAGCGTTACGTTTGGGGTATCAATCGTCGATATCGATAGTCGGCCACCTCGATAAGGTTTTCGTAGCCGATAGTCATCATCTCCTGCCATTAAAGTCTAAGGAGAGCAACAACACCTTTATTCTTACACCCAAAAAAGGGTGGAGAAGCTGGGAAATTTAAAAGCCACAACAGTCAAATGATACCCGCACTCTTAGGGACAAACTTACATAAAACCACAGAAAAAAAAATAAAACCACCATTCACTATCCCTGTCTTGTACCCACAGCAAAACCCTTAAACCTGCATCACCCAAAATTATAAAAGTGCCAGAAGGGAGTATGAAATGAACCATCATTTTACTTGAACTAAATTGAATATCCCTGTCCTGGAACCAGTGAGCCCCCCAAATTGCATGCCTCCACATTTAAAAAAATGCCGGGGGGAAAAAGGGTCTTTCAACTACCCCTTTATTTCACTGGCATTGACTAACCTTTGGGCCCCACATGAGCCCCCAAAAAACCCGCAAACCCCCACATTTAAAAAGTGCCAGAAAAAGGAGTCTTTCAACCACCATTTTAGTTTCACTGGACATTGACTAAACCTGTCCTGGGCCACAGCATGAGCCCCAAACCTGCATGACCCCCACATTTAAAAAGTGCTGGAAAAAGGAGTCTTTCAACCACCATTTTATTTTTTCACTGGACATTGACTATACCTGTCCCTGGGCCACAGCATGAGCCCCAAACCTGCATGACCCCCACTTTTAAAAAAAGTCCCGGAAAAAGGAGTCTTTCAACCACCCCATTTTAGTTTCACTGGACATTGACTATACCTGCCCCTGGGCCACAACATGAGCCCCAAACCTGCATGACCCCCACATTTAAAAAGTCCCGGGAAAAAAGGAGTCTTTCAACCACCATTTTAGTTTCACTGGACATTGACTATACCTGTCCTGGGCCACAGCATGAGCCCCAAACCTGCAATAACCCCCACATTTAAAAATTTGCCGGAAAAGGAGTCTTTCAACCACCATTTTAGTTAACTGGACATTGACTTATACCTGTCCGGGGCTAACAGCATGAGCCCCAAACCTGCATAAACCCCCACATTTAAAAAGTCCCGGGAAAAAGGAGTCTTTCCCCAAACCATTTTAGTTTCACTGGACATTGACTATACCTGCCCCTGGCTACAGCATGAGCCCAAACCCTGCAAAAACCCCCAGAATTTAAAAATGCCGGAAAAAGGAGTCTTCAACCACCATTTTAGTTTCACTGGACATTGACTACACCTGTCCTGGCCACAGCATGACCCAGGGCCGAGTTACAGTGGGTGCGTGAGAGCCCAGGCTGGCGTCTGTCACCTAATTAACACGCAGGTTAAAATGCCCTGATGACGCAGCAACGAAAACTGTCGTGCTGAAGCCGAGTGCGGAAGTGGAAGTGTGAGAACTCCAGCCTTCCTCAGTACACAGTCAATACCTGGGTAGCGCTTGCCCCCCCGTATGAGTGTGGACCAATTGAGCTGCACTTGGAAATACTGGTGGGTAACGCTCCTGTTACACCCAGGTGCCCTTTATCATGGCATTCTTTTTTCTCATTTTAAATCAACGTGCTGGAGGAAATGGTCTCTTTAAATTTGTTCTCTGTCCGTGCTCCCATACTCCATGTCCTCCCGAATAACCTATATCTGGTCAAGTTTTCCTGTACCTCCCTTGTACAATTCAGAGGGAATTTTTTAACATATTTTGTACATGCAAGTTTTTTAGTACCTTAATTCTAGAAAACACATTTTTAAAATCGGATGGAATCCCACCATGTCTTTGTTTCTCTTTTTAATTGTATTAAATGGGTTGTCTCAATAATGGGATTGATAGCTATGTTAAAGATCTTGCAAAAAAAAAATCATTTTGCAAATTTTTTTG